>JAVDPK010002298.1:38667-63596 GCA_034780415.1 Cichlasoma orientale
AAAAAGTGCTACTGGAACTTTAATTTCCCTGACGGAACCCTCCCAAAGGGATTAATAAAGTTAATCTTAATCTTAATCTTAATAAAATACGTCAGACTGAGTTTCTGTATTTTTCTGATTGATGTCACGTCTTGGTCTTAATTACTTCTACCTAGATTTACATATTGATGAAGACTACTTTTGAGAGGCTGATACTTACTAAAGCCCTAATGTAGAACGTCCTATGCCGATCAGGCTAGTTGTATTTGTTCTGAAAGGTTACAGTAAGAATAGCTTACCCCACAGTGTAAAAGCTATTTGCCAGCCAGAGTATCTCGCAATGGAAGCCTGTAAAATGAATGGGGAAATGCAATAATATTAGATCACTTCACCTCTACAGTGTGTGTGTGTGTGTGTGTGTGCTTGTATCTAAGTGTTTTACTTACTACACTGACAGCAGATTTGGGTTTATGAAACTTCTCAGGAAGGAAAAATTTCTGTCCTTTCCAGAGCCTCCTTAAGTGTTTTCTAAGGCAACAGTGCACTCGTTAGATCACAGGGAAATGTAGATCAGTTTCTGTGCTTGCCCGTGGTAAAAGCAGCAGCCTTCCTGTAAACTGAATCTGGCTATTTAAAATTTAACAGTCATTATATTCATTTCTTAGGTTTCTTACCTGTAACATGCCAAAACATGGAATGTGTAGGCAACAGAGTTGAAACTGGCAAAGATGGTGGTGGTTAGCCAACACTCTTAAATGAACAAACAAATAAATAAATACATAACTAAAATGTACTTTTACTTTTTGTTCTTATAACTGTGGTGATGTATTCAGTTTCCTAAGACAATGTTAACAATCAAGACAGCAGAGAAACTGTGTTAACGACATCTCCAAACCGTGCCTGATATCCATCTTACAGATAATGTGTAACATTAATCACAGAGTACATAAGTGCACCCCGTCTAAAAGTCTAATGGAGCAACTTACTCCTGGCCACGTCAATAAATTCTTCCAGCTGAGGTATCATGTATCCCAGCGGTTCTGTCTGGTTACAAGAGGTGACCACGTCTTTTAGTGTATTTATCCACGCGGCAATTTTGTCAAAAGCAGCACTACTGACACTGTAGTCTGCTATTGTCATCTGAAGGAATTGAAAGAACAAGTGAATACAGGAATCCCTGCAGTAGATGCACAAATAATTTATACAACAAAACAAAGTGAATGGCTTAGACATTTTTTAAGCAAATCATAAAATGTGCTTTCAGTACCGTGTATAGGCCTATAAGGGATATTACGACAGTGCCGATGATTCTGCTGGGAAACTTGAAGTAGGGGTCCCACTTATAAACTCGCCTCTGGAACCAGGTGAGTGGCTTACTGCAACACAAAAACGATCAAAACATTCCTCCTGTTCTGAGGTTCAGTAGCAGCTGTAGCATTTTTTTTTAAATGTTCTATACAAAATTAGAAATTCTCTACAAAACTGTAATGCTTGTGATTTAAAATGAGTTCACTCTTAAAACCCACCAGAATGGCCTGAACACACCAGACTGGACTCAGTCTGAAGCTCAGTTTTTACTGAACTCAATCATTAAAAATACATACTGTACAAAATTAGGAAATCTGTTTGAAATAAAAAAGAAATAAAAAAAAAAGAAAAAGAAATGACACCTAACCTAACAATAACTGCAACAACTAAGGAATACTGATTTTGGTAGCAGCCGTTGGCGTACATGTACATGAGTGGGTGTAGTTACCTTTGTCCAGGTGTCTTTCTCATCAGTCTCTTAACATGCTGAACCTGGTGTTGCTGAGTCAGCTCTTCAGAGTCCTAGCAGCAGATTCAACATATTCATACTCAGACGTTTACTATATTTATATAAAGAAATTGTTGTTAAGTTCGCAGCTAACCACACATAATTTGGTGTATAGGCATTAACAAAAGATCATAGAAATAATTAAAGCAAATAACAGTATGCTGTACACGTCTTTAGTAATCAGTACAATCCATGCATTAGTAATTCTGACCTCTTCTTCCATGTGCAGACGTATTCGAATAGCTTTGACCAGAATGTAAATGAATCGTCCAAAGAGGAAGATGAGGGAGAGCACACGAGGCCACTGGGAAATCACCTTCTGGTATTTGCCCAGTATCTTTAAAACCATAAACGCAGACAATCATTAATTTATTTATCACAACTAAATACCAATAAGCAACTTCATAACCAAATATTTTGCATGGTTGAATTTTTTTAGTTGACATGGGTGCAGTATTCTGGATGCTTGGTGGAAGGTACATAGCTGGGTTTAGCACCCACCTACCTCACCACCGGGACAAGTGGCTATATCCCAGGCTGTAATTCCGATCCTACAAACAAACAAACACAAACGTAATGCGATATGTTTGTTAATAAAATTAGATCAGCCACACTTTTTTTTTTTTTTTTAGCTTTTGGGAAGCTTTAAATAAAGTTGTAAAAGACACATACACATAATATGTCACAGAATATTTACCAAAACAGGGAGTAGAGTATTCCCAGCAGTGCCCCAGTTATTCTGAATGGCGTGGACAGACAGGCAAAGAAAGGGAAATACACCATACCCACTTCTAAAGCACCAATCAGGTACACAAAAGCTGCAGATGACAATCAGAGAACATTGCATCTTTGAACATAATTCTTGGATCTGTGTAGTAAAAATGTTAGCAATATAACAATGTACCTCTGGCCCAGGATGGAACAGTAATGGGGAGGTAGTTTTCAGAGAAGAGGAGCAAGACAGTGCTCGACACCGCCCCAAAGGCAAAGCCATAAGACCAACGATTACTGAGGCTGCCTACAGTATCCAAAGGCCTGGGGCACAATGATAAAATATATATATAAGTACAGATAAAGCCGTAGTGCTGATGCTGTAGTCTGATATATTACATATATAACTAGTAAAGGGTTCTTAAAGGAAGTTAGTGAAACTGTAAAGGGGATTCTACTAATTTTACATTATTATAGGTATAGTCACACTATTAGGACTGATATTATTTTTGAGTCTTTCTCTTTTTATTGCATAACAAAAGAGGGGCCGCTGACTTGAGATCCACCTTATATTGTTGCTGCTGCTGTTACACGACTTACACGACTATAGCAAAGCGCCCATCCAGGAATGGCAGTCTGTGGTCAATGGCCAGCCTCTGGGCTCTTTTTTGAAGGAACGACAGCACCCCTGTAATCAGCACCTGGGTGAAAAGATATTACTAAGTTTTTAAATCTTTTTTGTAAAGTGTGGTCATAATTTAAATAGTTTCATAGCTGATCTGTATTGGTGTTGCAGTAACAGTGCAGAGTGTAACTAATCTTTCCTGGAAATCATTTTGTGAATGACTTTTTACATGTCTAAATTGCAAGTTAAATGAATGAACAGCTTACTGCAGGTATGAGCGAAAGATGAAAGAACATGTCCACAGAGACTTTATTGTGACAATCCACGTCTGTGGAGACCCTGGACAGTGACAGCATGAACACGATGTAACATAAGAAATTAAGGAATACACAGCAGAACTGGGAGGAACAAACTAAGTACAAAATACACTTACTAGAACAGATGAACATGAAAGAGCACGTACAAACAGTGGTTCATAGGGCACGGCGCTAAACACAGGTTTAAGTTTACCGTCTAAAACTCCTAGAATCAGTTTGCCAGCCCAAATGACATTGCAATGACATGCGATATATTAACAACATACAGCTGGCTGCAGCAAAATAAAGATCTGTATAGTAACACTTTTGACATTTATTTTTTGAAGTCTGTACTTACTCATGTTCCAGTAAGTTTCTTATCATCTTTGATAAGTTGGTTCATTACAGTCTAGAAAGCTTTGTTCCTGCTGTGCTGTAAAGATAAAGCAAACGACTGTGGACTGATCCCACTTCTCCTTTTCCTGGTTTTAGTCATGTGACCAACTTGCATTTGACCTTTGACCTCAGGAATCAACACGTTTATCGCTGTTGTTTTAATGTCTTATTTTTTTTTAATTGTTCCCTTTTTTTTTGCATTTGCTCTTAATCTTTATCTATGCAGCCCTTCCTTTCTCTCACTCTCCCACACACATATATCAACCACTGTGTTACTCAGTAAACGAGTGTAAACAGTTACCTCACCCAGTAAGATAACCAACTGTTCATTTGCCTTCTTTACTCCTAAATATTAACTCTCCTCTTCTTTCTTTTCTCCCCCACGTTCTATTCAGCATCTGTTTTAACCTGCTTATTATTGTCTGCTTTGGTGAAATGTGAATTAGGTGGATAAAAAAAAGAAAATATTGCAAGGACACTGCTGAAGCATATTTATTGACTGTGGCAAATATTTAGAACAGCTGGAATCCAGTCGTCATCGCAAACAGACTTGATCCTGATTGGCCCTTTGGCAGTGACATCACCAGGTGTTGAGGTCAGCAGCTCTCCTCTTTGGCAATCATAATGTTCATCTTGGTTGACCTGAAAAGACAATATTAAAATGATAGCTGAGTTTTAGTTAAGCATTTTATCAGTGTATAATAAAAGAGTGAAAATGAGGTCATGCTAACTGTATCTCGTATTTCATCTGTGAATGTGTAGAGAGTTGAAATTGATTGGGAGTTACAGGGTCGTGAACAAACAGAGGAAGAAACAGAGACAAAGATCTCTTTTTAAAAAAAATGACGTCATCCTAAAAATGACATTACTCTCCTGTATATAAAACTCTGTCAATTGAATAAGATTCAAGCCCATATAAGCCTAGATAATGCAATAATAGTTTTGGCAGTATTTTTTCCACTTTTGAATAAAAGAATTGCTGTAAAATGTCCTATTCAAATGTAGTACTTTATCATCACCAGAGATGGGGGTTAGGGGGTTATCATTTTCTAGAAATCACCAACCTCATACTCATTACCTGTAAAGATGCATCAAGACTGAACTCGATAGCTTCATAATTTTAATCGTGTCTAATTTTTTCACCAGCAGAGGGCTGTGCAAGCACTTTATCCTCCTTATTGCCAGCGTGGGTGATGAACTGATGTGTGAATGCCAGGAGTGTGAAGCAGCTGTGTGTACTCACTGTCTCTGGACACACAGGGCACACTCGTTGCCATAAGTGTTTCCATCGCTGCCACAGACAGGAGCGAGGTTCAGGGGGCACGCCACAATCTCCTCCAAGTCAGGACAGAAAGGCTGGCAGAAATGTCAACATTATAATCGATATTGTTTTTGGTACAATAATGTTCTGTTATGATGTAGCACACGTTTAAAATTTCAGCAACAGGGCTTTAGCTTCAATGAAAAAATCCAATCAAACTCTGAAATACATTACAAGTAAAGTTAAGTCAGAAGTTTCTCTTTGAAAATAAATATCACCTCTCTCATGAGTCCAGACCTCTCCACAGCATCTTTAACACAAAAAAACTTTAAAAATAAGGAATTTATATTAAAAAAACAAACAAAACAGTTCCTATAATATTCATGAAAGCAAGAAAAACTATCATTTGCCCTTCAAAAGGAACTACACAGATTCAAATGGGAAACCTACTACCTGTGGTGAATTTGATGGAGTTCCTAATCGACTACTGCATTGGTAATACACAAAAATATTCACTAGGCAGAGTATATGAGTGCTTCTAATTTAATACCTAAGTAAAACTGACACACGACGTGAGAGCCCTATGTGTCAGTACATACATATTGCAAAAGGTGCATTCTGTATTTGCGTATTCTGTACAAGTCTTCTGTATTTTATATATATAATAAAGTCAGATTCATTATTCTTTGTAGAGATCAACTGTTACTGTGATATGTGACTTTTCTGGTGATCAGCATTGAAAAAAAGTCTTCATTTCAGTGTTGTAAAACAATAAAACTTAACAAAAACAAAACTTGACGCTATGCCAGTGTGACTCATGCTGTTGGATCTACATAAAAATTGCTCTACTAACTTTATTCTTAACCTCAAACGAACCTCAACTTCCCATTTAAATATACCCCAAATAAAGAATGATTGTTGTGTAGAATAGAAGGGTTTTCTGTATTACCTGCGGTCACACAGATGAGCAGAAGTCCCAGAAAAACAACTCTCCCAGTCATGATGTTGGTGGATGAATAACTCGGGAGTGACAGAAACCTGTGAGCATGCCTCTCTTTTTACTGGCAAATTAATTGTGTGTGTGTGTGTGTGTGTGTACGTGCGTGGGAACACAGCAGATGAAAATGGACACACAGACGCATGAAATCTCTAGAAACGTAGTCACCAGCACACATTAACACATACACACCCAAACATAAACCTATCTTTTGTTCATCCAGTAGCTACAAACTTCCATGTGACAAACCCACATTAGCTTTTTATCTAGCACACAGCTACTGTGACAGCAAAGCGAAAGTAATCACACGATGACTTTTTTTTTTGGAAAAACGTATGAATTTATTAATGTAAAGAATAACTATACACAATGGGTAACAAACACAAACGGCCATAATACTTAAAAATGTAAACAAATAATAATATTGAGCATGAGAAGAGAAAAATCACTACCTCAGTACTGTCCTGCATGTCTCCCGTTAACTCGTTATCTCTGCTTCTCACTATTTCACTTCTCGATCGCACGTAAGCCTTTGTCTGTGTTCCAGTGCAGAGATTTGTTTTTACATGTCTTATTTGCCATGATTCTACTTTAATATAGTTGAAAGAAAAGACTATACTAAACCTATAAAGTGCTCAAATTTAAAACAGGGGTTTGGTGGGACGGGGATCAGACCCTCAGTGATGGAAACAAGAGTCAGCCCTAGAGCAGTTAATAGATCCCCGAGATTTTGGAAACCCCTTCCAAGATTTTGCATGACACAGAGCACCTGCTATCACTTTGAACCCTGGATTGGACTTCTGGACTATAAAGCAGTACAAGCAAAATGCTAATAGACATGGTCCTCATGTTTAGCCTGGCTTACTGACTAGTTCTTATTAACGAAATATCCCTCTAGCTTGTCCTATATTAGAGCTACTGACAGCACAGATACCTTCATTGTGGCAGTTTATGGACATGGACAGAGTAGATTAGAATTTGGCAACATGACTAGAGGATAGAAAAAACTTGCAGTCTTATTAAGACTGAATGAGAGCACAAATTTTACAGATGTTTTTTTTTGTGTGTGTTTCAAGCTGCTGAAAATGAAAATGAGGAGGATTCAGACTGAGCTGATAGATAAATGCACAACATAAACTTTAAAAAACATTTGCCTCCACAGGATTATGCTGGTTGATTAAGGATACGTACATTTTCAGCTTCATTTGGCACAGATACTGTTTGTTCACTCCACTGGTAACATCTTTTTTCGACTCCACATCACAAAATTGCTACTATACATAATATCCACATCGGTACTGGCTCAGGTCTGAAATGCTTCCGTGGCGCGCTCGCACTCACGCTTATGAAAGCATTTCCTCGTCACACTCGGATCTGGCGGCATGCTTTGGTACACAGAAAAAAGCGCTGGCAGTCCGGGTGTGTAGCCCATTGGAAAGCATGCACTATATATATATCCATTTGACTTTCAAGACCACATTCTTCAGTACTCCTTAGCCCTCCTTTGTTCCAACAGGACAGGGTGAGTAAAAACAAGCCAGTATAGCAGACTGTACATCCTGTGCACATATCAAGGAACCACAAGATTTTTTTTTTTTTTTTTGGACAATGAAGGACACACTTTAAAAACAAAACAGTCAAGTTTTTCTGTACACACAAAAAAAAGTTGCTTTTTTTGTGCTTTGATGCATGTTGGTATCTGTCTTATACATTCCTTGGCAGCCTACATACATTGTTGTTTTAATGGAGTGCTCAAATTTCTGTCTCCACCAGTATAGGCACTATGCTGGACAATGTCAAGGACACCAAGTACAAGAAATAAAACAAAACAACTTGGTTAGCAGTCTTAATTATTATTCAAACAAAGAAAAGTAACTCTGTCAAGGTTATGTTTGTCCAGAAGAATTTAATTAGATCTAAAATTTAAATTAGTAAAAATTACTGCGTTGACGATTGCACATTTGTGACTAAACTGGATTGTAAAAGCTTTTTCACCATTTCCAATAAAAAAAAACAAAAAAACAAAAATAAAACTGTGCCTGGTAACGAAGAGAAATCTAGAAAGGTTTGACCCTGAATAAAAAAGTAGTCAGTCTGTCTTACACCCAGGTTAAAAAGGTTTGACAGATTTAACAACCGGCAGTGACTAATCCAGATTTGTTTTTCATTACATCCTGATTTCTCCATACAGACAAGCAAATAAACACTCCCACAGACCACAGCTAACTACTTTAAGGGGATTCAAATCGAGAGAGATTTTTTTTCTGTCATCCCCTGTGTCTTGTCCATTGGGTGGGTAGCTAGGCTACATGCACTTTCCAGTCTAAAACAGCAGTAAAATCACGCTGTCACTTCAAGTGTTCTGAGTCTTTTCTTTCTTCCTGTGCATTCAGTGAAGGAGAAGCACCAGTCTCCTACCCCCACAGAAATATCTCGTCACCTTAAAAATAATTATATATATTTCTTGCATTGATTTGCATTGAGCTTTCATTGTTTCAGTGTCTGTCATGATACCTGCAGTCTCTGCCTTTTCAAGAGGCTGTGCATTGGAATGCAGGTCCACTGAGAAATGATGACAATTGAAAAAGACTAAAAAGTAGAAATAATAATAAAAAAAAACAATGTAGTCTGTCTCCCCAGATTTTAGTGGTCCATATTTTCTAGGTTGTGGGGAGGGCGGGCGAATCATAGCAACTCCCACAGACGGTATGTTGTGGAATCAGACACAGCTCTCCCTGGTTTTGTTGTCCGTGAGAAAGGAGTTTAGCTGGGAAATGTCCACTACAACAGCATCCCGCTTGCTCAGATGGACGTCTTTCAAGTGGTCCTCGTCACTTTGGTCCTTTGCAAAATTTACAAACACCTGGAAGAGGGAGACGAAGAGGAAAAACTTAGAATTAGACTTTGCTCAAATTGAAGCTGGATGTTAATTATGATTGTTTGTAAGCTTGCTTACTTGGTCTAAAGTGGTCTGAGAAACAGAGTAGTCCTCTATGCTGAGTGCCTCTTTGTTCTTAGAGAGCAGGGAGAAGATTCGGGCGAGAGAGGTGAGGGATGAAGGAAGCTGGTACTGCAGCATGTTGCGGTGTTTCTCCTTCAACGTGCTCCCCGGCAGTTCCCGTTCTATGAACTCCATTACCGGCCTAAGGTCTGGGTCTGGCCCTGCCACCCGCAGGATGATTGTGTAGCCATCACCAAACCTGCCAAGTAGATTAAAAAATATATACTTTCAGTTTTTGTCCCTGCTATGATGATAAAGACCATTCTTTTATTTATATGAATCCTTATTTCAGCTGACAGAAATACAGAATCAGGATTGCTGTCAAATATATTGATTGATTAAACTTGCTAAAAGTGTAAAAGCATTTAGTGTGAGCCACTGTGTTATGAAAGGTTCTTTTCTGTGTTCCCACCTGTTTTTGAGGTGTTGCACACTGCCCAGACAGCGGAACCTGCCATTGACCATGATGGCCATCCTGGTGCAAAGGGCTTCACACTCCTCCATGCTGTTAGAAAACACACATAAGGAAAATAGTTATCATGGGGGGAATATAGGCAATAACACGGAGATGAAGATGCCCAAGTCTGTCTGCAGCAAAAAGAGCAATGTTCCTATATAAATACCCAGGTAATCAAACAGATGTGCTGAAAGGCCTATCTAACCTGTGAGAGGTCAGGACTACAGATCGCCCCTCTTTGATGATGCTCAGGATGGCGTTCCAGAGAGCACGACGCGCCTTGGGGTCCATGCCTGTTGTTGGTTCATCCTGTCAACATGTAAGAACGGGTACTCAGCTGCTGCTACACAATAATATTTAACACACCATCCACTGGCTTTAGGAGCTTCAGCAAATGCTTTATTTAATTATTTATTTTTTCCACTGACCAGAAACACAACAGGAGGTCCTCCTATGAGAGCAATAGCAGTGGACAGTTTCCTCATGTTTCCACCGCTGTAGCTGCCAGCTGCCTTGTCTACATACTTCATCAAACCCAGCTTCCGTATGCCCCATTCTGCCACCTAGTGGAGGGTTAGAGTTTATGAGTGCCTATTGCACACCATTCCAAACCATTACTGGGTAAATAAAATACAAAATTTATTTAAAAAATACTGCACGAGCAGAATTCTAACTGTGGTTTACTAATAAAAGACAAATATGCATCACGGCTCGTTTGTGTGTTTGTTGCTGACCTCACAGACTTCCTTTTCAGGCACTCCTCTCAGGATAGCATAAAACTCGAGGTGCTCTCTGCCAGTCAGCAGGTCATTGATAGCATCAAACTGAGGACAGTAGCCCATGTTCTGATGCACCTCGTCTATCTCTGTATTTACACTGGAACGAGAGAAAATAGATTAAAGTTTTATAAAGAGGAAGAGATATTTTTAAACATAACTGAAATTGAACATTTTCTCATCATTTAAACAGTAATTTACACAGTGAATGATGATATGACTTCTTCTCTTATCTCTCACCTTTTGCCGGCCAAGTAGGCCTCACCACTGGTGACCACAGAGTCTCCTGTCAGCATTTTGAATGTGCTGGTTTTCCCTGCTCCATTCACCCCCAGCAAACCAAAACACTGCAGGAAAGAGAATATATCCCACTGAATCTTTCATATTCAATATACCAACTACTAATCTTTAAATGAAAAAAATAACTTGCTTATCTTGAAATATGTATATGCAATCAAAACAGTGCTCATCCTCCACTATTTATCGGTGTTATTTCTGTATTATGTATCAAGTAAAAGGTTCAAGGTTCAAAATACCTCTCCAGGAGGGATGCCAACACACAGCCGGTCCACTGCTGGCTTCTGTTTACGCTTGTAAATCTTGGTAAGCTGTCTGAGCTCCAGGATGTCTGACTGTCCTCCGCCGCTGAGGATGCGCTGTCGCTCTCTCGCCACATCCTCGTCTTCCTCTCCAATGGGCTTCAGGTGACTAGTGGATGACCTGGAAGGGAGGGATGAAAGGAGTTAGTCTGGAGTGCTGTGATATGGAGAGCAAAGCTTAATGCAATTACACCTGAATCATTGCAACAAGTTTCCCCCACCTGGTCTTGAAGCAGAAATGATACTGAATGAGGACGGTGATGCAAAAGAAGATAACACCCTCGATGGCCATTGCAAACAAGTTCTTTCCAACCATGTCCCAGGCCAGAGGAGAGCGGAACCGGTTTTCACCTGCAACAGAACGTGCATTTTAAGAAAGAAATCTTTTTTCTACCTTGTCAAAAACTGATAAGGACACATTTCTTGCAGGAGATAGCAAATGCACGCTGTGTTTACCGAATCTCTCCAAAGCATCGGCCATTGCTTGATTCTTCACCATGTCAATAAGTCCTCTTCCCAGGCAGAAGTGAGGGAAGATGAGGAACACATTCTTCAAGATATCATTGACACCACCGATCTCCTGAAGGAGGAATAAAGTCAATATTCAGTCAAGAAAGGCTGAACATTCCATGACAATCATTCAAAAACTTGCCACTCTGCATATTTTTGAATAATTCCTTATATATGAACCAAACTCCTGCTACTAATAACGGCTTACATTGCTTCCAAACAACTCGAGAACAAATGTGGACACGCTGCCGTTGATTCCTATCAGTATGTTGACACTGGTAAGAACCACATAGGCTGTGCTGGGTATTTTAAAGAAAAATGAGGCTGGGTACATCAGAGGAGTGATTGACCATCTGAAAAAAAGGAAAGAAACTGGATTTAATATGAAAACAGATCAATAAAAACATAAGGAGCCAAATAAACTGTGTGTCTGCCTAATTTACCCATAGAGTAGCAGCAGCAGAGCCAACACAGGCAGATTGGTGGAGGAGACGTAGGCGTCTTGTTGGAAACACACAAAGATGATGATCACCAGTGTGGCAGGAACGATGTAGTTACACTGCAAAAGAGGGAGAGAAAAAAAGGTTCTTAAGTTTTAATAAACTACATTTTCTATCAGGATTGTGGTCTCAAATTTTTATGTCATGGACTTGAGCCAAGTGGACCTTAAGTTTAGAAAAACTGAAATGTCTTACCATATCCCAGACGAAGTTGGCCAGCCAGTAGAGGAAGGGTTGTACTCCACTAATGAACTGCATGTGTTTGGCCTTGTTCACTCTCTCTTGGATGAGAAAGACCACAAAACTGGCAGGGACAAAGGACATGGCGAAGATCACGCAAATGGACACAAGCACATCCACTGATGTTGTCATCCTGGGAAAGAGATAACAAAGGAAAACGACAAGAGTAAGCAGGGGCAAAAGAGATATTTAAACCTTTGAATTCAGCCCTGTAGTCACTGTAAAACTCACAATGCGACTTGTGACAGTTGCTCCTTGGTGAGGTTGAGTGGATGATTGTAGGCGGTAATGCCAAACTCTGTGGGGTCTTTTCCGGCTGGCAGACTCGACCGCAGAATGGCATTGTTCATCACATTAAGGAAGGAACCGATGCTGTGCCAGCCTTTGTTGTTAAACCAAATCTGCATTTAAGAGAGGCAGATATGAGAGTTTTACTTTCTGTAACGTTAGAGGACAAACAGCAGCTACATGTAGATGATGTAAGCGCAAAGCTTTAAATACCTCACAAGTCTATAGTACTCATATATTTTACCCCCTGTGGTCTCACTCCCTCTTGAGCACTTATTAGCTTTCCAGAATCAAAGGAGTATTTAAAAAGCACTTAGGTTCTAACGTTGTTATTGCATCTGTTGTTGTTATTGTAGAAACCAGCTAGTGCCAGACACCATTTGCATCTAAGTAGCGAAAATAAAAGATTAAGGCTTGTGTGTCACAGCATGTTTGCAGATTACGAGAAATATGCAGCATGTGGTACACTTATGTCAAATCAAAAATCAATATTGACATACTCAAATTACTTGACACGAACTGAGTGCTCGAAGTATTTCGTGTGCAAGCTGTAGGTTTAACATTGGCATTGTTGAAGGAACTGGTCAAGGGCGCTTCACTGTAATGTACAGAGCCACGTGCTGTTGTATAACCAGTGTCTCGTGTGTGTGCATGTGTGTGTGTGTGTGTGTGTGTGTGTGTGTGTGTGTGTGTGTGCGCGCGTGCTAACCTTGACGTTATTCTTGGTGTCCAATCCTTGGATAAAACTGGAAAGACTGTGAAAAAAACGATCTGCTGCAGTTCCCTGGAGAACGGGCAAGGCAGAAAACAGAAGAAATGAGCCAAGCAAAGCACACGAGTGAACTGACACTGTTCAGACCTGTGATAATAATATATCATGTTTAGCATCAGTGCAGCTGTAATTATAACAGCACAGATATTTAGAACCCCTGCATGTGTCTCATCCTGACCAATTCAAAACAGGCCAACCATCATGGAATGGTTCATAATATAGATAATGGTTTAATATATATATACAGTATATATATATATATGTGTGTGTGTGTGTGTGTGTGTGTGTGTGTGTGTGTAATGCAATAAAATCTCTTACTCTTTCAAGATGGAAGCGTCTCCGTAGCTGAGCAATGGCATGATCAATTTCATCTGCATGGGACATTAGCTGTGAGCTCCTTGCACCTAATGAGTATCCACCATATCTGTAATAGATTACAGCCAATTTAATACTTGTATAGGACACAGCTGAGAAACACTCACTCACGTTATTTTTGATATATGAATGAACTAAGGATACATCATGTCTGATAATGTACCTGAACTCATTGACCCAGATCTTGTTCTTCAGGCTGTAAGAGAGGAAAATCAATGACTCACTGCTTCCTTGAATGAGAATAATTTACGTTTAAAAAAACGAGAGTAAACAATAATAACATATCAGAGGAGTGTTACCTCTTCCCTATGATCTGAGCGTAAGTTTTAACCAGATAGTCTGACACATTTCTGCCAGTCAGATTCTGCAGAGTATCCGTCTCACTGATCTTCATCTGGAAACAGACAAATCAGTTATTTAATGTTTATTATTCATCTAGTTGATTGCTCATATTCATTATTTTACTTTTTTTTTTTTTTAACCTGTTTTAGATATTGTTTGCCATCTCTAACCTGTGGTGGTGGAAGTCCCCCAGCTCCAGGTGGACACTCGGGCAACATCCTTTTACGCCCTTCGCAGCTGCACTCACACAGGGGAGAGGGATTCTCCATGGTCCAATTTCCTCTGTCAAACATGTTCTTCACACTTTGAGAGACTTCAGGAATCGACCACTCATCTTGAACTGCAGTGCAAGGAATGTCCCTGGAGCATAAAGGGAGCATTAATATTAAAAGTCAAATCTCCAATTTATGCATACTGATTCTGATATAAACTATACTATAGATCTATGTATTTTTCCTAAATGTAAGTTAACTTTTCTTTTCAAAACTCACTGTATCGGTTGTCCTTCCATGCAGCGTGTTCCAAAGCCTGGTTCTGCTCTCAGAGCTCCAAGCAGTTTGTTGGTGTGAGGGTCTTCAGGTATGTCATTACTACACAGACACAAAAACAAAAATCCATCCCATTTAGTAATACCTGACATTTTAAACTGCCTCTAAAACTCATTTTCTAGGAGAAATACCTTTAAAAAGATTTTCATCACAAAATATTACTCAGCATTTACAACCGTGTTAAGAGCACTTGTTCACTGCATAGCCAGGTTTAAAATAGGAAGCATTAAAACAGCACAGTTATGTAACCTTTTACACCTTTAATGGGTTGAGGACTTTGTGGATAAAAAAAGACGGGCTTTTTTGCACAACAATGGACAAAAAGTTATTTGCAGACAGCGAGATTTTATCTTACCTGATGAAGGTAAACTGTTCTCCATACATGCCGGGATCCAGAGCCAGGCTGGGGTACTTTCCAAATGGAGGAACAATCAGGCTGAACACCAAGGCAATGCACACAAACACCGCTGGAAGCACAATCTGAAAAAAATAACAGCACTAATGTTAGAAAAGAAAAATGCATAAAACCTATCACAGATATTTCTGCAATATTACTTTATTGCAAGAATACTATAGTTAGGAAAATCCTCATTGATCATTCAAGGCATAAACACTACATTGTGTGCTCATGCATATGAATTTAATGTTAGTATACCTGAGCAAAGAAGCCTTTCCTGGAGCGCCTAGCGTAGAGGAATCGTTTCCAAAGCAGGGCTACAAACTGCTGTCTCTTCAGACTCCAGCCTTTGACTTGGTATGAACCTTTGCCATCTGTTCCACTGAGCCAGTCGGTCTCACGAGATTCTGGACACAGACAACATGGCACATTAGCAAAACTGCAGCCTGACAACATGGAAACATAAGTCCTAACACGGGGATAGTAATAACTGAATATCTGCAAAATTTGTGCAAATTGCAACTTTTGTTTCTATATATCTGGTTAAATACAACTTTAGGAACAAACACAGGCTGGAAGAGTCTATAAATGACAGCAAAAAGGCATTTACTATCGTTGCACTGCATGCTGGGTAATGCATTTCTACCTGGGTCACCTTCAGAGTCATTGAAGTCAAAGTCATCCTCAGTGAAGGGCTTCAGGCAGCTCTGGTGATCTCCAAATGCGTGACGACGGCGAGTCCTGGTTGGCACGACTCCATCTGCAGCCACATGAGAGTCAGTGAATTAATCTAAGCTATTTACATTCCATCCCTTCTTTGGTCTTCTCCATGCTCTCTGATGCTTCCTATTTAAGACAGTCTACATTGCATTCAATTTATAATTCATTCTTCTAATGTTCACTGTATAGCAGATATCAGGCATGTAAAAGTTGGAACATATAATTTTACCTGAAAGCTCAACTGAATCCACTCCACTGTCCTCAGCCACTTTCAAGAAAATCTGAAGAGTTAGAGGAAATAAAATTAAAACATTGGCTAAACTGAAAACAGATGACAGATGGACATAAAAACATGCAAATAAAATACAAATATCATTCTACTTATGACTGTTTAATATAAAAAAGGCAGCTTCAACCAAACAACAAGGTAGTATTTCTTACCTCTTCCAGGGTGGTATCAGATATTCCATAACTTGATATTCCTAAGTCAGTCAGTCGGTCATCAAGTTCATGGAAGAGCTCCACAAAGGCGCCATCTTTAGCAGACTGATACGGCAAGACATAGGTGAGTTCGTGACCGAGATCCTCCACCAGGCGAGCCTCTGGTACATGCTTGAAAATCACATTGGAGATGAGGGAGACGTCTGTGGGGGAAAAAGAGCAGAGAGAGAGAGTGAGCGATGAGTAAACAAGCCTGACAGAGCTAATATTACATTTCAGCAGAGATTAAATTATACTTTTCTCCATTTCAGCTCGATGTGGATTTAATTTTGTAAGAAAGACAGACACTGTTATTGATTCTTACCAATAGTAGTGGTTTCACTTTCTGGTTCACTGCCAAGACCAGCATCTGAACTGCTTTCTGATATGCTGTCCTCCTGTTTAAGACAAGACATTACACAGTTAAAAGGGAAAAGGACTCTAATAATTATACTTCCTTAGCATTAACTGTATAATTTCCTATTTTCCTATGGTTGAAAATAATGCTTTTGTCATTGCAGCTATTAATATTACAGAAAGAGAACAAGACAACATCTTTATTTTGTCTTTCTCTTTAAAACACACATCTAATACTGTTGTTTACATTTCTTTTACCTTTTCTGTTTTCTTGCTATAGGAGACTGTGCTGGCAGAATTCCTGCAAGACTGAAGCGTCAAGTCATAGTCTCTCTTGACCAGAGTCAGGTAGTAGCCGGTCCCCAATTGGGTCTTCAGGAAAAGAGAGGAGCCTACACAGCACAGCTTCCCGTGCGAAATTATGGCAATGCGATCACCAAGGATGTCAGCCTCATCCATGTGATGAGTGGACAGGAGGATGGTGCGGCCTGAGAATAAAAAAAAATTAATTTAATTGTCCATTTCATTCTTGAAGATAGATTTCTTTACTCCAATTTTATGTAAAACTACAAAAATAAACCCCTAGGATAATGTCAGTTTTAGTTACCTTGTCTGTACTTGAGCAAGAGATCCCAGATGCCCCTGCGTGCATAGGGATCAACACCAGCAGTGGGTTCATCCAGAATCACAACCTTTGAACCACCAACAAAGGCCAAGGCCACTGACAGCTTCCTCTGCATCCCACCTAAAAAGACAACAAGAAACCAAAGTCAGAAAAATTGTTCTTTAGTCAAACATCATATGGGAAATCCCTTTGCACAACCCGCCCAGTGAAATAAGTGGAACTTGAACTGACCAGACAGGGTGCTCGTGCGAGACTTTCGTTTGTGAGGGAGTCCAACATCATTCACAATTTGTTCCATTTCTGCCTTCACCTTCTCCTCTGGAAGTCCCTTCAGGCGCGCGTAGAACCAGATGTGTTCCTCAACTGTCAACCTGGATTATAGCAAACGAAAATTCACTTGATAGCCAAAACACAAGAGACTAAAAGTGTGCAATTGTATTTTTATCCCAATACTGCATACGTACATGCTAAAAAGTACGTTGTGTTGGGGGCATACGCCCAGATTCTGCCGGATAGTGCTGAGTTCACTGCGAATGTCTTTGCCGAGAATGTAGGCTGTGCCAGAGGTAGGCGGGAACAACCCTGTCAGGATTGACCTATCAGAAACAAGGAGGAAACACACAAACCCAGTCACCACTTCAACTAGGTAGATTTTAAAATCCTTCAGCATGTGTCAAACTCTCAGCTCAGCTAATCTTAGGAGTACTGTAGACAACATGTGCACTATCTTACATAGTTGTGGTTTTGCCAGCTCCATTGTGTCCGAGGAAGGAGGTGATCTGTCCTTCGTAGAATCTCAGGGACAGTCCGTCCACGGCCAGTTTGTTTCCGTGGCTGTAGACCTTCACGAGATTCTCAATGTAAACACCTGGCTCTATGTGGCATGGCTCTTCCTCGATGCAGACAGCTGCAAATAAGACACAAAAAAGAACATCATTAATCCTGGTACTGTAAGCTATGCTATACAAAGACATATCTTTTATAATTTGGATCTGAAAAGACAAATAAATCGTGGTAATAGTGATTATGATATGTACCATCAGCGTTGCCCTTCTTTGAGAGGGGGGTGGAGATGTTCTTGTTCTCTTTCTCTCCACACCAGTATGTCCTAGTGAAGGGAAAGTACCAGGGCCTGGGGATCCCATACTGACCTGTAATAGAATGTATGGCTCGTAAAATAACTCATACTGCTCATGCACAGTTTGTTAAAGTGAAATATTTTGCACATATAAATGAACCCTTTGCACAACTCACCAGGGAACACAGCTTCAATGTACCAGGTCATTATTCCATACAACACAGCGTCAAACAGCATGAGGCAGATGGAGGTGGTCAGATTGTAGCTGTCTTCTTCCAGAGGGCTGGCAAGCAGGTTTGACCACTGGATTCCCACTCCTTGCTCCTCAAACAGGGCAAAGTACTCACATCCAAAACCAAAAGCCACAGGAGAAAGCAGACTCTGAGAAAAGAACAGATGATCTAAATTTTAGGATAGAAAATTAAGCCTGGATACAGCAAGCATGAGCATGTTTGTATCACTATCTGAAAACAAATAGATGAGATTTTAAGACAAAGATATGAGAAACCATTAACACAAAATACAAAGCAATCATGTGTGTATTCATAAGTGTGTAATTAAATGTATTCAACACACCACAACAATTTTTGCTCCAAAGCCCACGTAGTCCTGCCAGGCAACACAAAGCACGTAAGGCAGGTAGAGAGTGAAGTATATAATACCACCGCAGGCGGCTGCCAAGTTGGCACGGGAAAAGAGGGTGCTGATGAGAAAGCACTGCATGATGGTAACTACGCCGAACGATCCCAGGAAAAGAAACACAACACCGGAGTCGCTGTAAGGCAGCAAGTTACCCACCTGAGAAAAAAATGAGAAAAAGAGAGAAAAAAAGAATGATATCACTTGTTTTTCACCTTTTAATTAAATTGTCATGGAAAAATAGAGTCACTTAGTTAAATGCTGAGTATAAACGTCTGCAATGATCAGTGTGAGTATGTTCACTTGTTTTCTATAATGTGCTGACATTCCTGCATGATGACATACAGGGCATACACGTGTCCCTGCCTGTGGCTTCACCAACCTTCAATAACATCACCAACAAGCCAGCGCTGATCAGCAGGGGGATTAAACTGCTGATGAACCAGCTGAGCCACAGGATGCAGTTGTTCAGTCCCATGATTCTCATGGTCTCCTTGAGGCGTGCCTCTTTCTCGTACACGACTCCCTTGATGATGATGGCTACTGAGTACATCCAAGCCAAGGTCATGAAGAGAGGCATTGACCGACTCATCACACGCAGGAAACTGAAAAGAGGCATTGAACATTACACATACATCCTCTGTGGTACTGAAACACAGAAAGATTTTAAATTATTATTATTATTATTTTCACCACAGCATTTACTTACATATCATCAACATAACAGGGGTAGGGCATCTGCTGAATATAGATTCCTGTCTTCTCCTTGGTGCCAGTGAGAGCTCTGATGATTCCCTGCTCAATTACATCCTGCAGGTAAGAAAACCCACCCCAGATATACCGGAGGTCCTCAAAGGGGTCAGCCCTGGGACCGGGATCCCAATAGCTGCAAAGCAAGATGAAAATCAAGATTATCATACACACATTAAAACTGGACAATAAAAACTGCCTGGTGAACACAGCCACTTACCCGTCTTTAATCTTGTTAGTCCTCTCCACATTATCAATGTCCATGCGGATCTTGTAATTGACATTAGGTGGCAGGTCGGTGCTGTTGTTGTGGGTGATGTCAGGAAACACAATTCCAGCCCAGAACTTTTGGTTATTAAGAAGACCCATGGACTTGTTGACCAATCGCTCCTCATTAGCTACTGGCTCCAGCTTGTCCAGGTTCACACACTGAAGGAGAAGGATTGGGATAAGGGGAGGTTTGATTAGAGTTTTACTAGAAAAAAAAAGGCCAGTTTACAATAGCTTTTACAAGGTAAGTAAACCGTATCTGAATAACTGTTTATTCTGAAGATGCCATCCTTAACAGCTCTAAAACAAACTACTCAGCTCTTACTCACAAATGTTAAAAGTTCCTGCTCAAATACTCACAGTTTCTCACAATGCTATTTATTCACCAGTGTGACAAGCCTCATTTTACACACGTCGTATGGTCTTAAAGGGTGAAGCATAGTCAGTAGGTCACTGAGTTGTTTGTGATCCTGCTTAAAATCAGGTATTTAAAAAAAAAAGTGTGTTTTATATTTGTTGTGATGAGGACATCTAATTGACCTTAACTGAGGTTTCGAAATTCCTGATTTATAAAAGATTTGTGTTCTATTTGTGGATTTAATAACATTATCCATTGTGGGTAGAGAAAAAGTAACACTAGGTCACGAGATAAACAATAAAATGGTCAATTATAGTAATAAAAGCACCAGTCTGTGGAATGGAAAACACTTATTTATTTAGGTCACCTGATCATATCTTAATAAATGTTATAAGGTTAATAGATCACCGTTATATCTGAACCATGTTGTTTATGTTATAGGCATCTCAATTCAAATACCGCTAAATATTAATATAAAAACAATTCACAAGAGCAAAAACAGTGATCGACATTGGACAGGGAGTTTAAAGGTGGCTGTTTATCACTCAGGCTTGGCTCTGGCATACTGATCAAACACACAAGAAGCAGTGACCAAATCTGCACGGCAATAACTCAATTTACTGAAGGAAGGAAGGTGAAGGAACATTCGATTTTAAAGCTTTTAATAGCTGTGACAGGATCTGCGAGTAGTTCAAATGCAGTGAACTACAGTGGAAGATGATGGACAAGCTGCAATTTGATGTCACAAATGTGCAATTAGCAGTCATTTTTCTACATGCAGTAAGACCTACTCGGCAAACATTCACGGCTTTAATGGCAAAGTCCCTGAAAACATGACAACACGCTAATATAACTGCACGTCTACACATGCAGACTGAAATGGTCGCGTCAAAAATGGCACAAAACGTTTTTAGTTTCATTTCACGCCACAACGCATCACTACATTGATTTGTTTTGTTAAGTCTTTTATTAACACTAACCTCCATGAAACGTGAAATGGTCTGTATGGCCTGGTCAGTTTCATTGAAGACATCTCTCCAGGTGTAGACTGATCCTGCGTGTCTTTTGCGTGCTGGGGTCTTAGACAGGAAGGCTGCTACATCTGACACCTGCCACTCAGTCTCACTGAGCTGGGTGTTAAGGAAGGTTGCGCTGGCATTATTCTGGAGCAGTGTCTGCAAAAAGAAAAGTTTACATTTAATAATGAAGAATCAGTGTACCACAACCTAAGATTAAAAAGGCCACAGGTCAAGGCTGAAAGTTCAATTTTGACTTTAAATTCCCTTTTAACCTTCTCCCTTTTGTGCTGTAAAATATGTAAAAAAAAATTTACGGAGCTTTAATTTGAATCTACTAATTGAATCTACTAATAAAAGTACTTTTAATATCCTTACACGGTGGCTTATCACTGACAGAAACCAATATTTTTCATAAACATGCAACAGTCTCAGCAAATAACTTCAAAGAAATTTTACAACCTCGCACCACCAGGTGGTGCTTAGGCATTTTACATAGAAAAATATCAACACAGCTGTAAGGAACAGCCATGTTATGAACTACATGCCTGCAGTTCTATATTCATCAATCTCAAACAAGTAATCAACCAACCCCATCTGTGGCTGGCAATGCTTTGGTCTAACTTGTGTGAGAACAAGAGCCAGCTTAAGAGCTTCTCGTTTTGGTTCATGAGCTTTTTTCTTTGCGGTCAGATCCACGGCTTCCCTTTCAACCATCTCAGATTTTTATCTCTCTCGCTCTCTCTCTGCAGCTTCAAATACTTTCATAAACACACTTTGTGACATTTAGGTCATATCAGATATATAATTAGATATAATTACATTTCAGTAACTGAGATGCTGTCATGTAAACAGGAAGAACACAGAGCAGGCAGCTCAAATGTGTGTCAAAGTAAAAATGCCACCGCACCCACTCACCCTGACCAAGTCCATTTCTTCACTATTCTCCATGAAGTTCCAGATCTTGGGCCTCATCTCCTCCCACATCCCTCCAAGGTCCCTCAGCACACCCAGTTCCTGGAAGGTCTTATTAACCTGGAAAACCCGCAAAAGATTGTTTTTTTTTAATGCTTCACGTGTAACTCTAATGGAGGTTTTAGATGCGAGGAGACAACTGTACCTCATGGATGATCCTCTGTGTTGCTGGAGTGTCTGGTGTATAAAGGATCTTCCCCATGAGAAGGGGTTTCAGAGCTCTCCAGATCATCCTGGAAATGGGGCTGGACTCCAAGGTCTTCATCAAATTGTTACAATAAGGAGCTAGAAAACAAACAGAGACATTTGAGTGTTGAGCCCTGTCTATGTCCTGGCAGGGATCTGAGGTAATAAAAAGTAGTAACAATTAAAAAAATCAGACTAATAAATTGGAAAAATGTGAAATAAAATCAACGAGTTAGCTCTGGACACTTACTGGAGGAGTTGTCGTAAGTGGAGATGGGTTCACTGTCACTATCATTGCCATGGTTTCCAAAAAGGGCCTTGTAGTTATTGTCTTCATACCAGTTGAGAGATTTGATTTTGAGGCCGCCTCCCTCAGGGTGTCCACAGACGATACGTGACACGGCCTGGTACATCTGATTTGGAGACCCTGTGGCATTCGCAGTTAGATACAGGATCTCCTTTCGCATATCCTTCCAACTCTTCATATTGGCGAGCTGTAGTAGAGAGAGGCAGATGGAAATGTCAGCATAATGATGATTGCTATGTAGCTACAAGACAAATTACAGACCTATGCATGCACACGCACAAAAAAATCAGTTGGTTCATCTACACAAATAGAGATATTGCCTTTGATGTTGCCTGGGTGCAATTTTTACCATCATGCTTTTTTTTTTTTTTACAGCAAAGTAACTGCATATTTTTAAGAATCTATGGCTTTAGTTTACACATAATGAGCGAACTGAAAATAATATGCTTAAATCCTCATTTGAGAAGCTATCATTTGTCACAATAGTAATATGAGTGTGAGTGTCTGTGTGTGACGCTGGAAGTGTGAAGACATCCAAGGTTATATATTCATCTGTTCTATGGCTGGTATTCTGGATGTGGAAGTCAAGTGCTGCACTGAGGGGTGGAGATATTTAGCACTTAGCTGTCTGCCTGACTAAGATAAATTTAACTGGTGTTCCTGGTCTATCATTATGCCTGCGTATGTGTGTGTGTGTGTGCGCGCGCAAGGAGAGGTCAGATAACAGCCAACACGTAATTCTGCATGTGACTTGCATGCTATTGCACGGCGTCTTACATAAAAAGCAGCTGTGATGACGGTATTTATTATAATTTAAATCTTCAATATGAAGCTATTTCACAACAAGTTAGGAGGTGGTGCCGTACCGTCTCTTCAAAGCAACACGACACAGAACTTGGACTGCTCATCTAGTACTACTCAGCTTTCAGAAGCACACATCTCTGCCAGTTTTCTGCTGTTTATGTGAGTGTTTTTAACGTCCACCCAGGTAACGGGAAACAGACCTTTCACTTCAGTTTTCCCGTGACATTAATTCATCATTCAGTGAAACATTTTTTTCAAGCTGACATAAACTAACAAATCTAAAAACACTAAGATTCTTATTGCGTATCCTTCCAGCCTTCAGAAAAACTGGAACTATTGTGATGTCAACATATATTTGCATTGTTACATCAGACTGAAGGAAGCAGGGAGTTCATTTTGGTTCACACTGAGGTTACTACAGGTCATGAGACAAGTCCACACTGGTTCACTGTTGAAGTTCCTAAACTGGTCACTTACCTACACATGCAATGCCACCAACTCGTGACAGGGAAGGATGTTTTTTGCTCAAGAAAAACAAAGGGTATAAATAAGGTGGACTTTAGTTTCCTAAGTGTGAGGCAGAGGAGGGTACTAGCATAAATGAGATGAAATGGGAGAAAGAAAGAAAGAAAGAAAGAAAGAAAGAAAAAAGAGAGAAAGAAAGAAAGAAAGAAAGGAAGAAAGAAAGAAAGAAAGAAAGAAAGAAAGAAAGAAAGAAAGAAAGAAAGAAAGAAAGAAAGAAAGAAAGAAAGAACGAACATTGAGTGAGAGACTGCAGCAGGAGATAGAAATGAGCACAAAAGGCAGAGGAAGGTACCAGAACAAAGAAAGGTTACTATCGGGCATTCTTCTAACTGGCAAACATCCGGAGGCTCCACAAGTACAGCCCTATTATTCTGACGACTGTTACTGAGTACATGCTCATTGACACAGAAACACACATGCACACACAAACACAATCACTCTCAAGCTAGATAAAGTAGAAACGCACACATTTCTGAAATGCCATGCATTCCTGCTTCAAAATGAAAAACAATTTTCCGTCTTACTTAATATCAATTGTTGTCTATTATACTTCATGTCATTTTTATTTGACTGTTATTTGCCTGGCAAAAAAAAAAATTCAGTGCAGTTTTTAAGCAAAGAGAAAGTGAGACTGAATTTAGACCTGTTGCGACTCACAGATGCACTCGCTGAGCTCGTTTTGTATGCGGTTACTTTGCAGCTGAGCCTGCAGCCACATCAAATCGTCACATGCTTCCATGCTTTTTCATACACAAAGAACTGTGCGTGATAATTTGTGTATGTGTCTGTATGTTGTGCTGACTGGGTGTCAGGGTCTTTGTATAAGATTTCTTGTGTGGATGTCAAAGTGCATTAAAAAAGGTCTCAGACTGTGCATGTCTGCATGTGTGTGTGTGTGTGTGTGTGTGTGTGTGTGTGTGTGTGTGTGTGTGTGTGTGTGTGTGTGTGTGTGT
>JAVDPK010002299.1:0-16375 GCA_034780415.1 Cichlasoma orientale
GTCTGGAATGTCAAATTTAATGAATATTCAAAAGCCCAGTGGGTCCTTTTGTGAGTACTGCAAAGGGAAATGCTTCTAAAGGGGGAATTTTGCAGTCTGCATTAAGCAACATATGACCCATGTGTAAAAATATTTAGTCACATCTTGCCAAATGTTTCTTTGTCTTCTAATGGGATGTAGTGAAGACCTGATTCCTACTGATCAAGAGACAGAGTGCATTTAGCTCCATACTAGCAGGAAAAACTTCATTACTTCTACCAAGAAAAGTATTTTCTACCCATCATCCTTTACCAACTGATGACTGCAAACATAGGCTTTTACTTTTAAAACTATCAAGGGAGGACAAATAAAAGCCCTCTGAAAGCAATATTTTCGGTAATATTATAGACACTCAAAAGCTGGAATGTTGAAAGAACAGAGCTGAATATCCTATAAGAAGTATCCTTTTATTACTAAAGTACTTTTTGCATTATAATAATTTATAAATGTAGGTACTTCTCATGCTTCTATCTGGTACCCATATTTTACACTAATATTCACTTGATGAACCATACTCTAGCTCCTTCAAAGTGTATTTGCTGCTGGGGTTTTTTTGTGCCATTTAAGTTCTATCAGGTTCAACGTCACTGCTCTTCAGCTGTGAATTACATTGAATAGGCTTTATTAACATTTTCTCTTTCAGTGAATGACACTTTAGTTTGACCTTACTTTAGCTCCTATTAAAAACTCACCTGCCATTGTGAAATTAACCGATACTTGGACAACATTGCAAGCTGGCATTGGCCAAAAATGGTTATAAGACACACACAACACTGTTGTGGACTATTATGCAGCACTGTGTTGTGTGCTGCATAATAGGCATTTTGTGCACCAACTGGGAGATCAGAGTACATACTGTATACCTGAGTATCGGTGTATTCTGCATGAAAAAGCACCCAAATACTTATTGCTAGAGGGCGATAACGTATCTACCCATGTTGGCTATTACATGCAACTAGTAATGTTGGGAAAATATTATTGTCTCATAATTAAAATGGTCATATATATTATAATTAAATCAATAACTATGCACAAAAAAAATCTATGCAGTTAGTAAAACCACAGAAAACTTTTTTTGACTGCCTTTACAGAAACTTTACTCTTCTTGCCTTCTCAGTGGCAAAGCTTTAGATGACCTTCTTATTAAAGTCAGGCATGTCTCTGACGAGTTTCTACTCCATGGAGAGCACAGCCAGAGCATTAAGACGATCCCGTGTCATGGTGTTTCTCAGGAAGGTCTTGATCCTCTTCAAAGCAGAAAAGTACCTCTCGGATTCAGCTGTTGTCATGGGTGTGGTGAGGAGAATCTTGAGAAGACCGAATGTCTCTGTGAAAGTGTTCTGTAGGTTGTTCTCCATGAAAAACTGATACAGAGGCATGGCAACACTGCAACTCTTGAATTCGCTATGTTGTGAAAACAACTCTCCATGCTGAACGAAGAACCTTGGCATGCTTCAGGATTGCATCACACACCTATGAAAAATACACCATAAGCTTAAATATTTATTAAAGCTGTTTGGACGGAAGGAATTCTAAGTGAACACATGCCCGTATCCTAGCCAAGTCTATGAGTGATGAGGTTTAAACAGCATTATTCCTAACTGCACTTTACAGCATGCTGACTTTTTTTTTTTAAATCTTTAATTCCATACTGATTTCACTAATAAACCAAAGTCTACAGGGTCATAATATTAACTAAACAGAATATGTACCTGCTGTTCTACTAGTCCTAACATTCTCCATTGTGTTTTAGGCTGGTGCTGTTGGTCACATGCATTGCTCTCTTACAGGGAGAAAAAGGAAGAAACTATGCAACATAGTTTTGTTCTGCTGGGCACTTGTTTTGTGAATGTTCAGAATGACAAAGTTTATCCAGAGTCTTATCGATCTGAAATCTTCAAGAAGTTAATCTGGTTATCACCAGAGTCTAAAGCCGTGTACACACTGGAAGTGATCAGCGTGGCGAACAAAGATCATAGGGCGAAATAATTGCTGGTGAAGCGAAGTGGGCAGGACCTGTGATAAACTTTCAGGTAAACAACTGAAGAGACTACCAATGAGAGTGAAGAATACCACTGATTGACATATGACCTGCTAGTAAATACAGTACATTCACCTAGCCTGGAATGTCTGCAAGCAACCAGCTGGCAGCTCCAAAGGGATGCGCAACATGTGGCTCACTTCCAGCATGTACGTACATTCACCTCCTCATCATCACCTTCATTGCCATCAGTACTGCACGGCTACATAATTCATCATCTTCATCATTCAAGTTGTTCATCATTCGCGGATTTTCACCTATTGCGGGGGTCTCTGGATCGCAACCCCTGCAATAGGTAAAGGATCACTGTGCTGAAAGCAATATACTGTGATGTGCTCTATAATAACTTTGACTTTTGTTTGAGTCAAGCTTTTTTCAAAACTCTCTGAGTCTCTGATCGTCTGGAAACACTCTTTCAGGCCATCCTTCAGCTCATACACAGTATTTACAATGCGACTGTGGAGCTTCCACTTTATTGAAGAGGCTTTGATGAATCTATAGGCAACTACTGAGTCAAAAACAGAAATTAACTTGGGTGACTTGGAAAAGAATGCAGAAAACCAAGACTGTAAATGTTGCAATCCTGGGAATGTGCAATGTTGTTGCTGCATGATAAGGTCCTGCTGATGTGCATAGCATTGGACGAAGTGAGCATTTTCATAGATATCCATTAGACATCCAATGGCTCCCCTCATTACAGCTTCCCTGTCAAGCTTTTGCTATGAGTTTGACCTCATGTTCATTTGGGAGTACCGTACTCAACCTCTCCAGAACTGCAGTAAAGTTAGTGTTGGCAGTTGTGGTCTGGATGATAATGAACTCAGAAAACTTCTCCTAGATGTTACAGTTGGGACAGATGAAATGGAGCACAAAAACCAACCAGCAGTGGACAGAAATGTCATTTCTTTCGTCTGGTTGAATGGTGATAAAATCAGAGCTTTTCACTTCCTCCATAATGTTATTCTTTAACACTTTGGGCTCAACACTGGGAGGGTTAGACAACATACTCTACATGTCTCAGCTAGTGCAGTGGAATAGCATAAAAGTTATTTGCTCACCAATTACATTGACTCAAGCAAGCCAACCAGTTTATCACATTTTATAACAGACATCAGTTTTCATTCATTATTATGATATAGTATTTGTGGATATACTGGCTTTTTTTTGGGGGGGGGGGGGGGTCATAAATTATGCCTATAACCAACAACGTGTTGTTTACCAGCTCATTCTGAAATTTCAATTTGTTAGGGGAAGCAGCATTCTTGACCACTATTGTGATGTAGTAAAAGATACCTGTCTTTATTTTATCTGAGGTTCACTTGGTCATTTTTTTTTTTAATTTTTTGTTTTTTTTTTGTTTTGGCTCTCCTGTAAAGTTGGCGAAATGTCACTTACGCCCCTTTGGCTCCAAGCCCTCAATATGTAAAATGGAACTAGTCGGAAGGGAGATGTCCTTCCCAGACACTGCATTCAAATATAGTGGGGGAATATTGCAGGTTCCACAAATGCATGCCCACTCCTATGTATTTTTAATGGATTTATTATAAGTTTATGAGAATGCATCAATTTGTTGGAAAATGTAATTACACACTAATCCATGTATATTTATGAGTGCTTATTTATTTATAAGAATTTACTTGTTTTTTTCCCCCTATTAAATAACCTAAAACACATAATAAACAACCAAAGTGCAGCATAGTTAAATTTGACTTAACAAATATGGAAATATGGATATTTTGTACGAACAACAGGGGAGTAAATCTGTCCAAAACCGATGCAACACTTATCCACATATCTTTTCTTTATTACATAAAGTCAATTTAGACTGGAAAAAATATAATTTCCTAATACCTACTTTCAGATTAGAGTAGTGTTGCAAATTTTTTTAATACATTTTAAGTAGGTTTCGGTTAGCAAACGAATAAAAAAAAAAAAACGTTTGTCTTGAGTTGAAAGTCAGCCACTGTAAGTTTGAGATATGCAAAGTAATATGTGACAGTGTTTGAGGAGCGAGAGAACAGAAGTGCGAGAGAAGGTGGCAAAAAAAAAAAGAAAGCAGCTGCATTATTTTGGCCCTTTGAAAGTAAACAGCACGCAACATGACCATGATGCAACAGCAGGAAACAAGAGGGTCACCATATCATTTGAAGTGTTTCTACCAGTCAAAGACAAAGACAGGCCCTCTGGTGCACCATAGCACACCTTTAATCTCTTCAAGGTATTTTTCAGACTTTTTAGAACAAACAGACACTGATAAAGAAAAATGCAGACGGTGCCAGAGAGAATGGAAGAAACTGCACTGCAAAGCAATTTTTAATTCAACTTCTGAATTTGCTACAGGTGGGAGGATGAGATTCATGCACGGAGGGACACAAATTATTTATTTAGAGTTGATTATAGTCATTAATATAGTAAGAGAGGAGAGAAAGCGACAGAGAGAGATAAATGAGTGCCATTTGTTATCTGCATTAATCAACACGATCTCTGGTGTCAAGGCTGTGGGATGGAGGGAAGATGAAGTGGTAGAAGTGCTGATGAAAAGACATGCAAAGGTTGTGCCACACAGCTGTACATATTTCTTTATAATTTAAAGCTTCAAACACAACCAAACAGCTACTGGCAGCCTTAACACAATTACTGATATTAGTAGCTTGGGGCATCCTATCAGTGAAAACAGAACTCATTATTCAGGAAACAATACGCAACTAATATACCCTACACTTTATACTCAGCAAAAGATCAACTGATTCTTCTCTCCTGCGTCATATAAATGAAGAATTTTACAAAATGTCATTATTGTTCTCTTTTTCTTGTCTTGGTTGGGCGATTTTCCTTTAGAAAATTATGACGTGTGCAGTAAAGGCATCACACACTCTTTTGAAGAATTATGTGCAAATCAAACATAATCTATGAATTATGTGTTCATCACTTTAGTAGCACAGATCAAGGTGAATCTAAAAACACACTCCTGATCAACGTTGAAGCAGAAAACCTTATATAAACAACTGTTTATAAAAACTTACTTCAATATAGAATTATCTTTTGCATAGAAATGTGACTGTCTTGCTGGTTTTATAGGAGTACTTGTGTTTGGGACACATATGTGCATGAGTCTGGGGTGGACTTTGCAATGATGTTAAAATGCATTTTAATTAAAAACAGAATACAATAGAGTGCCCGTTTAGATAGTAGTAACCATGCCTGGACTGGCATTATTGGATCATTGATCTCATCTTCCCAAACGTTTGCTTTTCTCTTTTGGGCCATGGCTACTCTTGATTAAATCCTTGTTTGTGCTGTATAGGATTAAATCGGAAGGCAGTTATCAATTTATTTAAAATATACAAAATACAGTTGTTTAGGTGAGAAATCTACAAATGAGAGTTCCTTATACTATACATAACAATGTTAATATAAGTAAATATTGCCCAACAGGATGTAATGGTGTTCAAAGCAGAATAGAAGTCTTGACAAAATTTTGAATTTTGTATTCCTGTAGACTAAAATCCACAATGTTTTGCAAAAACACAAAATGCTATTGATAATATGTGTCACCAAAGCAACAAAGAAGGCGTAATGGTTTAGTAAGGTGATGGCAAATTTAAGCATTGAAGACACAGCAATTCCATTGTTCAGAAACATCAGTTCTGTTAGAAATTACTTTGTACAGATGGAGAAATGTGGAATACTGAATAAAGAAATACTTGCAATTACATTCCGATCTTACAAACACATATAAAGTTTTAATTATTGCCTAAAGGGACACTTTTTTCATTTGGTTTACGCCACCAAGCAGCTTTTTGTTGATATTTTAATGTCCTATTATTAAACAGAAATAAGAAATGTTTATTGTTTATGGCTGTATAACTCCCTCCAGTGCATAAACAGTAAAATAATCATGTAGCTTTTACAATGTTCTCTTCAAGGCATAGTTTATCAGAGAAAATATTTTCCAGTACCCATAATGTTGTAGCTACACAACATGGACAAAATAAAAAAAGTATGCCATATAATATAATGCATCCCAATAAAACAGCGCTACACGCTATTACATGAGACTATTTTTTTTCTCACTCCCTCAGAAAGGGTCTTAGAGTTTTTTACTATATGCCCATCAGGCAGTTAGTGAGGCAGTGAGTCTGTGTTTTGCAGATATCATTTTATTTTCTTGTTATTTTTAAATGTCTACTATACTTGAGCAAACAAAATCACAAAATATGTCATTACAATGCTGACTTTTCTTTAGCTATGGGTAAAATCTCCATTGTGGTAATCAGCACTCCTCAGATAGCATCCGGAGGGGATAGCACCCCTCAGATAGCATCATAAGCTTTTTGAAGTTTTCATTTAGTGCAAATACTATGTGGGCCATGGCTTATGAAACAGAGTTTGCAATCACAGCACTAGCAGCAGTAGTGCAGTACATGTGGACAATAGTTTAAATTGTTTTGATTACTAAGTGTCTTTATTAAGTCACAAAAATATCTCTATCTTTTTATAATGAAAAAGAAAATCATCTATCTAAGACATCTTTATTGAATGCTGGAAACATTATTGAATGCTGCAATGCTGGAAGCATGGAGAGAAGCCTCATGCTTACAGTACAACATAGCTGTTATTTTATTATTGTGTCCAACCACCAACAGCATGAAGGCCATAATTCACTGGTGCAGAAGAATGACTTCATATGGTCCATTAAATCCATTCCTCAGGGCATGCCTACACATATGAGCAAGTTACGAAAACAATATTTGCCATATTGCAGCCCAAACTGTATGCAGACAATTACACTTTGTGCAATTAAAGTGCAATCAAAAGGATAAATGACAACAATGCCAGTAAATCTATGCCTTTATTGAGTCCTTGATGGCCCCTTTAGTGTATTACAGTTTGTTAATGTGCTGCTCTATGTATTTTTAATTGCCTCATTATAACCACTGATTTGATCTTCGAGCTGCAGCATAAAATGAGGAAGACGTGCTGTCTGAACTTTGCTGGTTGGGCGAGGGAAAGTCATATGCAGAAATAAAGTATTTGGTATCTTTGTATTTCTCATCCAGCCAAGCCAGGAAGATCTCTCTTCAGCTGATAATATGATCCCTGCTTAATATGATTGTTATGTACGTCATTTGTTTCTCAGAGGGGGATTTGAAAAGATGTAGATTTATAATTAGACTGTGTGTAATGGAACAATTAAATTTTATGCAAGGCTTTGCAAGTTCTCATTCCACACACTAATCAGAAACCAATTTTAGCTGGCATTCAACTGTTTAACTGCCATGGAAACACCATGTTACTAAGAATGAATGAAAGCTTTTTTTTTTCTTGGGCCAATAATGCAGCGCTAAGTGCAACAACGCATAAAAAAATGTTACTTTTTCATTCAAAATTCACCCCAATTTTACTACAAATCATTAATTATCATTAATATTCTTTATGGTCTTTGCCTTTTAGCCCTCTGATTTTACTGCTTTGATAAGCCACTTTTTGAGCTACTTCAGCCAAATGCCAGAGTGATTCTACTAAGATAAAAGGGAACATAATTAGTATAAGAACATAAAGATAATGACGTGATAAGTGCAAGTCTCAGTTTAGAAGGGGGTCAGCTGGGAAATCTTTGGTTTAATATGAATTGAAGCCTATGCATGTCTAAAACTTAAAAGGCAAAAATGACACAAGAAAAGGGAAGAACAGCAACAGAAAGAGGAACGCGTGTGTGAATTAAAGGCTGCAAAGGTAAAGGGAAAGAAATGAGTTGGCGGTTGAAAGTCACTTCTAAAGTTTTTGAAGTAACATCTCTCTTTCGGAGAAGTTGCTACCATTTAAATGGTAGCAACTTCTCACCAGCAAAACTGTTTTTTGTAATGTTATCTCTCTAAATCTTGATAAAATTTTCTTTGCCCAAGACTGATCGTGAATAAATAACAATATTGGTAATAGTACTCTATTAATACTAATTGTAAATAATATCTTTAATCTATAATATGCCTTTCAAGATGCCCAGCCCACCCAATAGTAACAGATCTTTGGTAAAACAAAAATTAAACTATATATGTATTCTTTTTTTGGCTGCCCCCTTTATGGGTTGCCTCAGTGGATCTGCTTCAATCTCGTCAACCCTCTGTAGAGCCTCTGATGTACTCATTTCTAATCGTGTTTTTCCTCATCACTCCCAATGAAAATCATAACATCTTCAGCTCCAGCTGGGCCTCCTGTCTTTTTGTTAGTGCCACCGTCTCCAAACCATGCAACATGGGAGGTCTCGCTACCATCTTGCAAATGTTCCCAATCACTTTTGCTGTTAGGATAACAGCAGAGGTTAATAATCGAGTGTGTGTGTGTGTCTCTGTGTGTGTCTAAAAAAACATCTAAAAAAAGAGGCATGCATCCACAATGGTAATGAGTACTACAGTACCAGTACCTCTGCAGCTTAGCGAAACAGAGCATTTATTATCAGCACAACACATGTAGAAAAATGAAAAGTCAATAGCCAGAAACTAAATGCATACCCACATAAGTTGTAATGACTGCTAGCTTTGCAAACAGACAGACACACAGGTAAATTGACAGGGAATGGGAAACCAACAGAACAATAACTGAGCTGGCCAGTTTATGCAGTTGTCAATATTATATTCTTTGGTATTTCAAATACATCGTTTTACTCGTGTTTAAGGTCTGATTAACAGACATTTAAGAACATAATATTTCAGAGATTAATGAACGTTGTAAATTGTAATTGTTGTACACGTGAACAAAAAGCGACTTCCAGGCATGCATGAGTTTAGAATAACTCCTTTACTTGTTTCCTTTTGTTCAGGAAACAGAGAAACAAGCAGCCTGCAGAGTGCAGCTTGGCTGCATTCCGAACGCTGTGTACCAAATGACACACACTTCATGAACATTTTGAAAGCTGTATGAATCATAAAATGTCCTCTTACAGTACAATATATCCTTCCAAACACATTCACACTGACAATATCCTGCCCACTCCCTCTCACAAAACTTGGAAAATAAAGTAGCAGGAAGCAGGTGGTAACACTACTGATTTCCTTATTAATGAATTACTAGGTAGAGCCCTATTTGGCACATTTTTTTAACTTCCAAAACAAAATATATTCATTATTCATCTGTCTTCCAATGTTTATATACATTTTCGCAATTTTTGCTAATTGGAAATACAAACACACAAGCCCATTAGTACAACGTGGGAGCACTCTGCAGGCCCCTCCTCCCCTCCCTCCTTATCCCACTCAAAGAAAGCTGCCCAAAGTGCCTGTGTGAGCTTTACTCATGCAAACCATAATTAAAATGAGCCTACTGTCTGTCAGACTGCAAATGACCAAGATAATAATAACAGTAATAAGCCCAAACAATAAAAATAATAAGACTGGGAGGTGGGATGTCCATTAATGTGTATTAACATGCCTAGCAAAGCTATGGGTCCCACATAACCTCCACTGTGGGGTAATTAAAAGATTTGGTTCTATACAATATGTATAACAATGCGAGCATAATTTACTACTTCTTTTGTTGCAATAGACCAACTACATCCAATTTATCTTTACTTTATAGTAAAGTAATTTACACATTCTCAAGTTAGCTCAACCACTCAGAATATACTCAGATATATAAATATCATGCTGCACACCTACTTTCATGCAACAAATGCTGTTTAGACACCACTTCACAGCCTCTAATGCTGGGACATCATCACCTAGGTGGGTGAAAGGGTATGGCTTCGGAACTCCAAGTTCACTCATCATCTTTATGGTTGGCCATTGAGAAGACAGAGATGACAGGTTCTCACTCACATTAACGAGCTGACAGCAACACGGTGGATGAGAGGGGATGGAGGGATGAAAGAAAGTGAGCAATAAAACTGAGATGAGAAGCCCAAGGCCAACAAATGTACTCAGATCTTCTCAATCAAAAGATGAGCCCTCAGGAGGACCCAAGTTAAAGGCAGAAGAAGGTCTATGTGTTTTGTACAGTATTTGTCATTTAAATATTTTTTAACCATCACAGTACAGAGCAAAAAGATCAAAATCAGACTTTTTTTCTTTTTTGTCTGGAGGTGATATTTTGGTGACATATCATTTATAGTAAGTGATGTTGCTTTATAATCATATTTACTGCATCAGACCTCTAATATAATATGTAGGCAGTCACCTCTTCATTTTAAAGATTTGGAGCTTTTTTTTTTTTTTGCTTTTTCTTATCCCTCTTCTTCCCTGCAGCTCAAATTGGAAGCATTTTTACAATCCAGTATGTAATGGGGTGTCAGTGCACTTGTGTCTTGATATTAATGCACTACTCCAAACATTTGTGGCCATTTTACCTTTCCATACCACTAACCATGATGAGCTTGTACCTCTTGTACAAGCTAAAGCAAGCTGTTCCTCTGGTGAGCTTCAGTGATGAATACTAATAAGCAGGTTACTGAAGTGGAACTTTTCTGCTTCAGATGTGGCAAGGTTCTCGTGATGGGAAATAACTGCCTCACTTTGACGATTGCTGAGAATCTGTAGGAAGATAGTGATGAGGAAATGAGGCTAGAGATTTGTTTTTTGTGTTTGTGTGTTCTGTGTTAATTCTGGTGCTGAGTCAGCACAGGAGCAACAGCAGGAAGAAACCAAAGGATTTCTGCTGCCAGACAGAAGAAACTCCCCAAGAGGATTCATTCTGTCCCCTTTAATGCTGTCAGCCAGTCTGTGAGCACTTTACAGTGTGAACATATGCATGTCTTTTTATTTGCATTTATTTATTTGTATGTTATGTAGTTACTGATGGAACTCGTACTTGCATGCTCCCTGTGTCTAAAGATTCTAAGCTCTAAGCTGTATCTTCTGTCTAACTAACAGATAGTAATGGTTTGTGTTATTTGGTGGTTTTGTTACCAACCCATTTTTCTCCTCAAAGCAAGAGTATGTCTGACCAAACAAGTCAGTACTCTTTATGTCATTCTGATACAGCCTGACTAGGTTGGTTGCGGTGGGGCTATCTAGCTGTATAGTTTTAAAAGTGCCTGATTCTATTGACTGCAAGATAGGCACACAGATACTCGTTCAGTCACACATAAGCATTAAATGCTTTTCTTAGTGAGGAAGGCAGCTTTAGGGGGAGTTTTCACAGGAGGAGGTGAGCTGTCAGGAAATTCAAGCCCTTGAAGTGTCAGAAATGGAAAGTCTGCGTATAAAGATACTGCAAGTGCCTGGCCAACCTACAGGAGATGAATATCTATCTACGCTGCATTAACATCAAACGGAAGACTTTGGATGGGAGGCTTCTATCTCAAAATACCATTCATGTCAACTGTCAGACTGCAAATGCGACAAACCAATGATGTTTTATGTTGGCAACAACCTAAATTCTGGCATCACCACCAAGCACCTAAAGTCAGGTCTAGATTATCGTCACAGACGCATAAAGTTTTCTTCGGTTCCACCCCTCATTCTTCACATCTGGTTTTAAAACGCCAAAAACTGTGAAATGGAAAAGATACTTCAATTGTGAAAAAAAAATTAATTGAAAATTAATAAATAATCAATCCAAGTGTGTTTTTCGTGTCCCAGAATGATATAACAAAAATAATTGAATCCAAAAAAGTGAAGACAATAAAATAAGACAAAGATCTGCAAACCATTAAAACTCTACAGGCAATAATATGCAAATGTATCAGATGAGGGTCTTCTTTAATCTATTTTTAATGAAACTATGTGCCAAATATTTCCGGTGAGTAACTGCAGCAGCAGGTTTAGCTTTTACCAAAGGTGGGAAGTAACAAAGTGCAAATACTTTGGTACTGTACTTAAGTAGAATTTTCTGGTATCTGTACTTTGAGTATTTATTTTTCGGACAACTTTTTACTTTTTACTTTCTACTCTTTACATTTTCAAAACAGACTCGTTACTTTAGGTCTAACACATTTGAGGGGAGTTATTATTTCACGTCACTGCGCCTTCAAACATCAAACCGATCCGAGCCTAAATGGAGGGAACAATAAAACATAAAAGACGGATATTGGTGTATCCATCACCGCGGCTTATCGTATACAAATAAATGAAAAAGACAAAACCATATAATTTATGCATCATTTAAAGCATTGTACTCAGGGATTACAGTGGGCCGGAACGATCAGGAATGGGGTTTGTGGTGCTGATGTCTGTAAGTTGTGGTCGTGGTACTTCAGCATCTTGCTAGCGCTATAGAGGGACCATAAAGGGAATAAGGTGTTGTGGCAGGTAATTTCAAATACAACGTTTCTATCAGCTGAACAAATATCAGCAAACACACAAATGGTTTGTGCGCAGTTTGTCACACAGCGTGTCTGCTAAAGGTCCAGCTGCTGCATTTCCAGGGAAAGAAAAGAGTGAGAGAGAAGTTCACTCAGAGAAAGATGTAAGAAAGAGGACAGGAGAGGAAGAAGAGAGGTTAGATTTAAAGGTAAGGACTGCTCAGTGACATTTGATAAACTGGATATTTTAATGATGCGAAGTCATGTTTTTTCATATTGTGAAATGCCCTGTAAAACAAACCGAGGTATACTAACTGGTTCAAAGGTTGCATGAAAATACTGCAGTTTAGTGCAGGGTAAACAGGTCAGTTTGTCATACTGTGGTGAATTTACAGTAAAGCTCTATGTTGGTGCACAGCGGCTGTGGTGTTCATGGTCAGAGTTAGGTTACGTCAAGTGTAGCAGAGATGAGTTTGAATTTAAGCTGATGATGCTTAGATTCATTCACTGTGTACAGTCAGTATAAAGACAGTATATACCGTATACTGTCAGTGTAGGGAATGGAAGATAGCTCGTGGAACATCTGCTTACATCTTGTTGAATTCACTTGTGTGAATCCATAAAAAACAGTAAACATCAGAGCAGCAGCAGCCGATCACAGCCTTCACACAAAGAAAATCTACTGCAGCTCACAATAGAAACTATTGTGAGTTTTGAATCTTTTTCTCATGCTGAGCCACTACAACTGATTTCTCTCCACCTGCTGAATCCCACTTTAACTCCTGACTGTACTCTTTTTTCTGTTTAGGTGATGAGGCAGAGTCAGCCATCTACAATACAGGCAAGAGCAAATAGACCTTTTTTTTAAATTCTCTTTCTTTTTCCTCTGCTCATGCCCAACATAACAGTGTTCAAGCTGAATGCATTCATTAGAATTTGAATTTAGATTGAAATAAAATTTGTATTCCAATGTACTATTATTATGTAATATTACATTAATATAGTACAAGGTTTTGTTAGCTTTGCACAAAAAAGCTGGTAGAAAAGTCCTCCAAAGAGCTACTTTTACTTTCTTACTCTCAGTACATTTCAGAGCCTGTACTTTTTCACAAGTATCTGTACTTCTACTGAAGTAAATAATGCCTGTACTTTTACCACCTGTGGCTTTTACCACAGAGACATGCAGTTGTAAAAGGTGCAGTAGGCACTTTGACATTGTCCTGTTATAATAGGCAATCTGAAATCTGGCCGTCCAATCATCTGAATGGTAGCACATGTTGGTCCAAATCTCATATACACTATATTGCCAAAAGTATTTGCTCGTCTGTCTTCACACACATATGAACATGGGTGGCATCCTATCACAGTACCATGCTGAAATTCACTGAGCTCTTGAGAGCGACCCATTCATTCACAAATGTTTGTAGAAGCAGTCCGCATGCCTAGGTGCTTGGTTTTATACACCTGTGGCCATGGAAGTGATTGGAACACTTAAACTCATTTGTCTAGATGGGTGAGTGAATACTTACAATATAGTGTATCATCATCATTCAGCATTAATGGTGAGGATGCAACATCCAGCTTTTAATTCTTCAGACCACGGGAAAGTTTTCCACTTTGCCTCAGTTTATATTAAATTAGCTAATACCCCAGAAAACATAGCTTTCTGGAACTTGTTCACAAATTTATTTATGTTTTTTTTTTTTTTTTTTACCTGTTTGTGTGTTTTTGTTTTTTAACATTTGAAGTTTCAGGGATGAACTGTGTTTTTTTTTAGAAGTGATCCTCATCCCATGGAGTCATTTCCACTCAACAATCATATCTCATATATTTTAATGCAGCTTTGCAGAAAGTCCGGGAGACAACATCAATATTTCTTTTCAGCCTTGTCCCTAAAGAAACATCTCTTTATTCTCTGAATCATTTAATATTATGTACAATAGATGATGAAACTTGTAGATTTTTTTATTTAAACAAATGCAATGCATCCACATTTTTCACACGTCAGCTGCACACTGCATGAGCATGAAATTGCTGCCAGTCACATGCTACATCAGATTATGTTTTTGAATGCATCAGTACACAGCCAGTTTCATATAAACAAATCAGACTAAATTACAGGCACAGAAGAGGGGGCACATATGCTTATTCTTGTTTATTATTCTTGTTTTAGGAGATAAAAATGCCATGGGGTAAAGCCATTGGGAACTCATTTTGGGTCAATATTAAAATGAAAGTGACACAAAACATAATGAAAGACTGGGGAAGTTATATGGAAAGCATTTAAAAGCAAGATAAGTTAGCTGCTAGGCAGCAGGAATTTCAGTCAGACTTTTCCTTTTAAAAGCATCAGCATGACAAACTTTGGAAATCAATTATCTAACAAGCCATCAACACTTTCATGTGTGCAGACCGTTTTTTTAAATATGCTTTTCTTTTTTCTTTTTTTTTTTTGGAGATTTTTCTCATATCGAGACTGCAGCAGCCCTTTGCTGTGTGATCCACACATGGCAAGGGTTTCTAAGGCTGCTGCTGCTCTTCTTTTAATTATTTTAATGTACTTCTAACTCATTGTTTAAAACATTACATTGGCCTTGACCTCTCTACAGCGGTCAGCCACAGAAAGATGAATATGACATACAGACCAGAAAATGAATTAAAAAGATATATTTGTCACAAAGTTTATCTTTATGTATTAACTTATTGTTTTATGGTTATGGCCTCCCACATCTTTTCAATCATGACCTTTTTAGTATGCCCTATCCAAAATATGCCATATAGACTACATGTCCTTTGAGTGCTCTATTCTGTAGGACATTGTGCCTTCACTAACCCAATAAGAGCTTGGAAAGATGATATAGTCAAGACAGAAGCCCAAAAGCCCAGCTCTCAGCCTCAGTGAAATACACTAATGGAAACAGATAGCATTCAGTTTGCTAAACAGAAAGAAGTAGACTGCATTTTGGAATTCAAGCACGAACAATGTAAAATATGTAACTGTCTTAGAGAAATGTTGTGGTTTGGAGGTTGCTTAAAGAGAAAATCTTGTATCTGTGGATGTGTCTTTGGTGTGTGTCTTACCCACGGTTAGCTGACCAGTCAGTTGTCCCTGTTCATTCCTAGCATTGACAGTCACATTTCTGTCTGACTGGAGGATCAATGGACTGTCCTAAAGAAAAGAGGAGAAAGATAATTAAGAGCGTAGCAACATGTATATTTCTTACACACTCACAAACATAAACCTAAATTCCAAAATAGCTTCACAGTTTCCAAATGCACCTATTTTCTTTACTTTCTTTCCGTCCCTTGTGGGCTCTCACTTCTCTGGACACTGTTCAACCAACCAACCAGTACTGTTTCCACTTGTATCAACTGTCACACTTTACTCTTAACTCCCTCTCCTCTGCCAGCACAACATACTTTGCATTTGATTTGCATAATCCATTCAAAATGCCATCCATTTGTGATTGTGTTTGCTTGTTTTGAATTGTATCTGTGTGTATGTCTGTGAAAAGGCAATTATTCTCAACCTAAATGATGTAAATGCAACTGTGACCCTGACCTCTGCTTTCCTCTTTTAAAGTCAGACTGAGCCACATGCTGCTGACTTTGGTTTACACTGAGTGGATATGTGTTGCAATGAATGCAAACTTGATGTCTGCCATTTTCATTAGCTTACAAAAACAATCTAACATCTCTTTCTCACTCTCGCTCTTGCCCTCTCTCTCTCTCAGAACCACCCCTCCCATCTTTCTCAGTCTGCTGACTCTTCCCACTTATATACTTAACCAAGTTTCCCCTTCTTTCATTATATCTCAGCACTTGCATCATTTTCTTCTTTTATTCTCTTTCTCTTCTCCGCCTCTCTCACTCTACCCTTTAAATTGCTTATTTGTTTTGGCTGCATGAAATGAATAGCTCACAGGTGACCCAATTTCTCTGTTGATTTCCCCAAATTAATATCTTGCTGCATTCCAGTCTGAATTCCAAATGAGCATTGTGTTAAAATTGGAAAGTCGTTGATCCGTTGAAATAGGGGGGGGGGGGGGGGAGGCGTTGTT
>JAVDPK010002299.1:24001-48670 GCA_034780415.1 Cichlasoma orientale
GCACTGTTACTGAACTGTCCTCGCTGCTTTTTAAAACATCCTAGCAATGCCATTACACCAGGTAAAAGAAACTGCAGCTTAAAAATGTTTAAATGAACAGCAAGTGCGCAGCCCCGCAATGTAAAAAAACGCGCAAGCGGAAGTAAACAACTGACTTCCGCTATGAATTATGGGTAATGGCTCCAAGTCAGGAATATTGTGGCTAGGTACAGAGGGACAAGAGGTGTACATAGGGACCTCCCGGCTCCAGGGTTGCAGAGTGATAAATCTCACAAAGAGCAAAGAGAGAAAAAGAGGTGTGGGAGAAAGATAGAGATGGGAGGCAGAGAAGAGTAAACCACAGAGCATCTGTTTTAGAGATAGACACACCAAATAGATCTATAAACCGAAGGCGCTGCGTCAGCCCCCTGCTTTCTGCTTCTTCATGATAATGTATGGTGCTTAAGCGACCAGTCAACAAAGTCACACTTCAAAGAAAATAAAATGCCAGTTGAGGAAGAAATACTTCAGAAGACTTAAGTTTGATGTGCCACTCTTACAATACCACGTTACAAAGTGGAGCTCATAATGTGTACTTCAGGTTCTCCTGGAAAATAATATTTAAGAAATATACTCAAAACATACATGCACTTTTTATAATGTGAATCTAGCACTTGTACTGTATGGTACTAGCTTCTGTTTGACTTGAAGGATTTCTGAATGTTTTTAAAAATATGATATTCATAGCCTCTGGTAAATTACTTGGAGTTGCTGCTTATATTTTCCTATTTGTTTTGTCTCAAACTGTTCTAAAACTTTGATGCAGTCTCAGTGATCACACTTGCCCGAATAAGTGATCAAATCCATCTAATGGATTAATATATAATCATTCAGAAAATCAATTAAAGATATTATTAATATAATAGTCTTAAATCTGCAATATGATAATACTGTTAGTGCTGCTGGAATGAAGAAAGAAAGAAAGAAAGAAAGAAAGAAAGAAAGAAAGAAAGAAAGAAAAAAAGAAAGAAAGAAAGAAAGATTTACAGTAGTGTTATGTTACTTACATTCACAGATTTATTATTTATCATTTTATTTTTCTCTTTTTTACTCTCCACATTGGTCTGTATAATACATGTACTCACAATAAAAGTCATTATTCACTCATGAAATATGCCATTTGTGTTCAAACATTAACCGGTTTTAAGAACTGAATTCAGAAATCTCATTTAGAGACACACACAGAACAGCCATATCAGCACTGACGAATGTCTTTGGCTACTTCGTGGCCATATAAGTAAATTCTCCCTCAAGTCCTGTGTCCTGTGGAATGGTTGAGGACAGGGAAAGAGAAAAGATAAGTGGAGAGGATGGAGGCAGAGAGGAGAACAGAGCAGATAAAGTTGCGTTGCTTCATTTGCCATGAAATATTCTCCTGTGATTCAAATACTTCAGGTGGAAGAGAAATAAGTTACCTGTACAAGTTTTTGTTTGAAAAATATGCAAGCCATGATGGCAACAGTCCTTTGAGTCAGTAGTTGCATGAAGTGTACAGTATGTGTGCATGTCAATGTATTTTATATTGTTTACAAGAATGTCTTTAATGTATGTGTTCTTGTTGATGTCTTTGTGTGTATTTATGCCTGCCTACACAGACATGTGTTGGTGCTAATAGATTATTGATTAGGGTCAGTTTCTGAGGCCTTCAGTGGCAGACACAGTAACACACTTAAACACTGACTTGTAGTCTCTGAATAATTTTACTAAAAACAATATAATATGGCTATTCCTGGATTTGGTTTTTATAGTTTCTACCCACTCATCACTCAAACGGGGCTGGTGCTTTGATAGTTTCTAATGCCTAGTTTTAAGTTTGATTCTGCTGAGTCATGGATTCTACACAGCAATCTTACAAATGAAACTGTATTAAAAAAAATAATTGAAGATTTCATACCAATCATTATATCTATTTCATTGCTCTGGTATCCCTCTTTCCCCTTGTGGTTTCCTTGCTGTCCCTGTTCAACTCAATTCTCCAAGGGATCATAACAGATCCTTTTTCATTTGTGCTGAATCCACGGGTATGTGGCTTCTGCTATTTGCTATGTGTGTGTGTGTGTGCGCGCATGTGCATGTCCGTGTGTGTGTGTGTGAGAGAGAGAGAGAGAGAGGGAGAGAGTCCATTTTTTTCTTTAATGGCCACACAGATGCTTCTCTTTAACCCTGTCACCCCTGCAAAGTCAGGACAATCCATTCCATCAAAACAGGGCAGATCAGATAGCTCTCATAGCTACCAGAAATAAATAATACTTACATTTCTGGTCTATGACTAGCCTACAGGCTGCAGTTTCAGTGCTAATCTATATCCGTTATCTTTGCTAGTTTATCCTTTCCCTCAAGGTTATCCATTTCAAGCTTTAATGTGCATTACAGGAGCAGTAAATTAAACATAACTAAACCTCATATAGAAGTAAGTAATACCACTAACACTGACTGTAGCTGGGCATTTCTGTTTTTCCAGTTATTGATGTATGCAGTCAGAGCATGCAATTTATAGCGGCATGTGTTCCAGAGTGACTTGTTAGTTAAATGTCTTTCACTTTACCCTCACTACTTACTTTTATCCAGCTCAACCCCACTATCCTATAGTAATAACCAGTGAATAATGTATGCTGGGCCTTTCCTACTTACCCTAGAGAAGCAGTGTTGGAAGGATATGGCTTCTTCAAATTTAATACTCTGATTCACTGGGGGCTTGAGGCTGGTGGGAATTTTCATGTTCCTATTTTCTATAAAGACCCAAGCCTGTTAAACAGTACAAGAAAAATGCTGTCCAATTATTTGTCTGCTTAGAAATGCTTTGAAGAAGGAATCGGGCAGAATTTGTGAGATTTTTCAGAACTTTTTTCCAATGGACCAAAGTTTTAGAGTGTTTGTCTTATAGGATTTGTATAATTTATTCTGTGCCAAAAACCAATTAAGTGTAACAATTAGCTCTTTGGCTGCAAAATGATAAATCGCTAAGCTTGTTTAGCCGTGCAAATTCCATGCAATTTTATCACTCTTTGCATGAAGACAATCAAGGGAGGAAAATAATTGTTTTTTTCAAACACCATCTCTAACATCCTTTACTGGGGCAACCTTTGTGCTTGTATTTCGTTTCCAAACTGAGGTTTTAATCAGAGCTCCGCTGGGCTTTTTAGCTCATTTTCTAGCAATTCAGTATATCTTGCGGTTTGTTAGTGTCTCATTGCTGTGACAGGGATTTCCTGATGTTGGCCTCTCTGGAGAGCTCTCAGCCATGTGATGAAATCCCCAGTCGAGTAGCTGCCTTCATAATTACTGGGAATGGTTTACAAGGGTGGGACATAAGAGAGATGAAGTGGATTCTCTTGATGGCAAAACATTGCATAAAATGGGACATGGGAATGGTTTACAGAGCTGAGAGGAGTGTGAGAGCAACAAGTAGGAATTTAAGAATTGAGGAGACATAAGATGATGACGACAAAAATGACAGAATATAATTCCAGCCCATGGAACTAAATTAACCTGCTGAAAATCATTCATTTTCAGTAATATGCAGTGAGCATGATGTGTTATTATGTGATACCACGAAAAGGTTAAACATCAATTCCTGCCTGACATCCAGGTGCCAGAGAGATGCAAGAGTGATTTGGATTTCATTTGTCCTTGATGATGGTCAATATTTAGCATTAGTATTTTGGGTCCTGTAAAACAACTAATAAAACATTTTTATCCTAGAGGGAGTGGTCTCCTCGAGAATTGCAATGCCTTGATCCATAAATCACTAAATGGTTTGATGAGTATAAAATGATTCTGGGTTGAAAACAGATTACTGATTATTTTAATAAGTTCCAAACAGTAAACATAGGATATAGCTTCGCTAAGCTATATATATATATATATATATATATACACACACACACACACAATAGCAGTATAGTATTAGTATTGACTGATGACTGACTCAAATCAAAGTTCAGCAAAATTTCATGCATTTTTAATAACTTGTTACATGAAGACAATCTTCTTATAACACTTGCTGTTGAAACCTATCAAATTTGACCTGTGGAGGCTCTAATTTTTATTATTTTTTAATAAACTGAAGTTGGGGTAGGAAATACACCATGGGTTGCTTTCCAGCATATCATATCTACATTTTCAAAGGCAAACTTTTTGTCCTTTTTCCTTTCTTCTTACTTTTCACCGATCTCTAACTGTCCTCTCTTCAGTTGGTTTTTAAAAAGTTGTTTTGTAAAATGACAACCCTCGGCTTATTTACTTCTTTGATATATACTTCTTTGATCTCTATGCAGTGTTTAGCCCTTAATTTTAATTCCCTTTGTTGTGTTACTTTGTTGCCTTTCTTCACACCGTGTGCATTTACTACTCTTTGACATCTAAACAGAGAATTAAAGAATAAGGAAGTGAACAACTTTCAATCATCCATGTACAATTGCTGATGCTGGATCATATATAAACAAATAGACAGATAATCCCTCTTAGTAAATGATTTAATAATTGATCAACATATTGATTTATTCTGCCTCACAGAGACCAGGATACAGCAGGATGAATGTGTTAGTTTAAATGAATCAACACCCCTGAGTCATAATAATTGTCAGAATCCTTGAAGCACAGGCCAAAGAGGAGGAGTAGCAGCAATCTTCCACTCCAGCTTATTGATTAATCAAAGAGTTTTAATTCATTTACAAGCCCGACTCTTAGCCTTGCCCTTGTTGTTATCCATCATCCACCTGGTCTTTACTCAGAATTTCTATCTGATTTCTCAGACTTTTTATCTGATTTAGTGCTCAGTTCAGATAAAAATAATTATAGTGGGTGATTTTAACATACATGTAGATGCTGATAATAAGCCTCAACACTGCATCTAATCTATTATTAGACTCAACTGGCTTCTCTCAAAATGTAAATGAGCCTATCCACCACATTAACCACACTCTGGATCTTGTTCTGCTATATGGCAAAGAAACTGAAGAATTAACAGTATTCCCTGAAAACCCTCTTTTCTCTGATCATTGCTTAATAACATTTAAATTTAAAATAATGGATCACACAGCAGTGGGGAATAAATTCCATCACAGCAGAAGTCTAGAAGTTTAAGGATATATTTCCTCCACTATTATCTCCTTCAATGCCATGTGCTAGCACAATGCAGAGCACACTGGACAAAAGGGCCTGTATCCAGAAAGATAAAGAACACTCTGGAATGATCCGTTGCAGATACAACTTTATGGATCTGCCACGTATCCATAATGTTTCCGGAGAGAATACGGGAAGATCTGATCTGTCACAGATGTTTAAATGGATATTATCTGGATATGTAACAGATGTTCATTCAGAGTTTGGATTTTTCAGGGTCCAATCTTGTCTGTTTACGGAGAAATCTCCAAAATGTATCTGTCAAAGATCTGGTGTGCATTCTTTGGGATATTGTCTGTATCTGTGACAGATACCGAAGTATCATACCTCAGATAGTACCGTATTTTAGTGGCAGCTACATAAACTCTACCCTCACAGCGACTGATTATCTCGTCAGTAGCTTTACATCCTCACTGCGTACATCTTTGAATACTCTGGCTCCTCTGAAAAAGAAAGCCTCATCTTAGAAGAGTTTGTTGCTCTTTAAAGAAATCCTCCGTAAAGTTAGGACGCCTTACTATTTATCACTGACTGAAGAAAATAAGAACAACCCCAGCACTGTAGCCAGGCTGACAAAGAATCAGAACTCCGTTGAGCCGAGTATATCTTTTTTTTTTTCTTTTTTTTTTAAAGCCTGTCTTGTTTGGCAGGTTTTGCCAACAGAATTATGAACTGCCAAACAAATTTGTTCTTCCAAGATGAGCTCTATACAGTAGATTCTCTATAGGCTCCTCTTGTTAGTGTTTTTACTTTTATTTTATTTATTTATTTATCTTTCACATAAATGTATATGTATTGTAACAATGTCAGCGTTGACAGACAAGGAAAAAAGAAAAAGGAGGAGAAAATAGAAAGAAAAAGATAAGAGGGCAGAGCACAAATAGAAAACGACAATGGTTCACCAGCTGCTGCACCTGTAAAAAAGAAAAAACATACAAAAAAAAACACTGCCTGGAAAAAAAGTTTACATGTGAAAAAACATGGCTACACAAACCAACAGTCTTGTTTTGTTGTGTTGTGTGTTTGTTTGCGTGAGTGAGTAAAAGAGCGTGAATGTCTCTGTCACAAAATGTACTTAATGGAGGGTGGAAAGCCGCAACAACGCCTTCCAGAAGCCAGAGGCAGATAGAGAAAGACCCAGGAGACCCGTGCCACCCACATCCCCCCAAGAGCAGTGAAGACCCATGCTCACACATTGCAGTGACAACCGTATGCCCACCCCAGCAGAAGGGAGAGGGAGGCCCCAGACAGAGATCCCCCAGCTGAGAGGAAAGAGACCCAGAGAACCACCCTACATCAAGCAGAGCGCCCTGCCCACGCTGAAGACACCCAAGGACCTGGAAGAAAGAAAACAACCCCTGAAAGAATAGAGCCCGCTAACTGGCTCAGTAGGCACCCCGATTTCCCACACCCAAACACAGGGCAGGGAGAAGCGAATCCGGGGCCAGCTGCAACAACACCCCAGTGCACCGCCGCCCTTGAGGTCAGCATCACCACCCCAACCACAGAGGGTAGCCTGCTCAACACCAGACACCCATTCACTTGACAATAGACACAAACAAGAGACAAGACAAACTGACCTGAGTCAGAAATATGGTGCCGCCAGCCCACCCTAACTACCCCATATTGGTATGATGGTTGCTCTCTCACCTGAGTGCCTCACCCCCTCCATCCTGCAGGCACTCCAGAATCCCTGAAGTGTAGATCAGACATCCCGATGCGGGCCAGCCAACCCACCCCACCCGGGTGGCACAGACCACCCTTGCAAAGAGAGGGACCCAACCAGGAAACAGGCGACCCCAGGGCCGCAGACCCTGCACGCCGAGCCCCAGCCACCCGATCTAGGGTCAACACCCGGCAACCTAAGTACCCCAGTCCCCACACCCCAAGACCGCAAGGCAGCACCCACCCAAGCCCACCACCAACACAGACACCAAAAGAAGGCAGCCACAGGTCTCCATTGCCAGGAAGCCATACACACGCAGGACTGCTTTCTGCCAAGTGCACTATAAAATTAGAAAATTGAATTTAAAATTAGAAACATGCTGTCTCAGAGTGATGCTGAAAAACTAGAGCATGCATTTATTGCTTCGAGGCTGGACTATCGTAATTCATGGTTGTCCTAGAAACTCCCTGAAAAGCCTTCAGTTGATCCAGAATGCAGTTGATCCAGAATGCTGGATCAACTACTGTACTGATAGTGACTAGAAAGAGCGAGTATATTTCCCCAATATTGTCCTCTCTTCATTGGCTCCCTATTAAATCCAAAATTTAATTTAAAATCTTTATTTTCACATATAAGGTCTTGAATAATCAGGCCCCATCTTATCTTAAAGACCTCATAGTACAGTATCACCCCAATAGAGCACTTTGCTCTCAGACTGCTGGCTTACTTGTGGTCCCTAGGGTATTTAAAAGTAGAATGGAGGCAGAGCCTTCAGCTTTCAGGCCCCTCTTCTGTGAAACCAGCTCCCAGTTTGGATTCAGCAGACAGACACCATCTCTAGTTTTAAGATTAGGGTTAAAACTTTTTCTTTTTTGGTAAAGCGTATAGTTAGGGCTCGATCAGGTGACCCTGAAGCTTCCCTTAATTATGTCGCAATAGGCCTAGGCTGCTGAGGGGCTTCCCATGATGCACTGGAGTGTTTCTTCTTCACTCACCTCATTTTACTCTGTGTGTCTCTACACCACTCTCCATTTAATCATTAGTTAATATTCTATCTGGCTCTCTTCCACAGTGTGTCTTTTGTCCTGCCTCCCTCCCCTCACCCGCAGCCGGTCGTGGTAGATTGCTGCCCCTCCCTGAGCCTCTTTCTGACGGAGGTTTTTCCTGCTAAAAGAAAAATATTCCTTCCCACTGTCACCAAGTGCTTGCTCATTAGGGGTCGTCTGATTTTTGGGGTTTTTCTCTGTATTACTGTAGGGTCTTTACCTTGCAATATAAAGCGCCTTGAGCAGACTTTTGTTGGCGCTATGTAAATAAATCTAAGATAGATAGATAGATTTCATGCTGTCTTAAGAGTTTAAGTTGTCCCTCTGTATTCCTCTCTCTAGTTTTATGCCTTTGATCTTTATACTTTTACTCTGTAGCCTATCATGCTCTAATCTGGTTCTTTATCCTCCTGGAAGCCTAACCACCAGTTGTTGTGGCTGTCTTAACAACTGTTTTTGCATTACTGTGTATGGATATACGGTTCGTGATGAATAACAACATCCTCTCTTAGCACCTGCTGAGTCTTTCTTCTCCATCATGCAAACTGTATATTGATGAGACTGCCGTTTGTGTATGCAAGCCTCTGTCATATAGAAAATGATTCAGCAATCATGAACCCAGCGTTCTTAAAGTTAAATCTCAAATATCAGCATTAGTGCGTTTCTCCCAGATGTGACTGGTACTTTGTGTTAATATCTAAGCCAACCACAGAGGATTGTTTTAGAGTTCAATCAGATAATTAAATATGCTTACCTTGTAGGCTTTAATGAGATGCACTGGATTTCCAAGTGTCTTGCTTTCTCTGGCCCTTGGATTTTAGCTTAAGGGCATTTTCATTTATTCTCCTATGTGTTGTGACTTTAGAATTCAGGTTTGGTGCATATGGAAGTATCCTCTGGCTAAGCTATTAGTTTCTAGTTTAATTTCAGACAAGATGTTTTTGGCTGGAATGCTGAATTTCCCAAACGTCATCGTTTGAGCAGCACGCTCATAGAATTTTTCTGTTGTTTTGCTCTGATAATTGGCTTTCCTGTATTATAGTTTTGCCAAGTTCCAGCATCTTGAGGGAAAAGAATATCTTCAGTTATCACCTCAGATGTACCAGTTTAGCATTTGAGTACAGCATAGGGATTCTCTTAGTGGCAGATCTATTGCGATGTCACTGCTCTGGCTCCAGAAATAGTGATCTGTCTGTCAGGCCAACCTTAATCTTTCATGATTTTACCAGAAGGAACACTATGTGACATCAAAATGGGAAACATATCTCAATGCACAAATCACAGTGTTTATTGTTGTAAAAAAACAGGAGACCATCAAAGTTGTTGAGGCATTTTCCTCTTGACAACAACAATTGAAGATAGATCAAGTTAACTAAACTATTATCTGTTAAGCTTCAAAAACTTAAATTAAGGGATTCTTTGTTGGATATCTAACTAGCTATAGTATCTCATCTTGCTCTCTCTATCTCTTTCTCGCATGTTAGTTCCAAATATCTTAAATCATATGCACTCTATCTTCCAATTATTTTCTAAAAGGTTATCTGAAGTTCCTCTGAATGTATAGCTTTTTTATAGCTTTTTATGTATATACTTTACTAAAAGCAGAAACAAGAAAAGGTTGACTGCATCTGTACCAGAACTTAAGCAATTTCTGGGCAATATGGAACGATAGAACAGAGTTAGAAATGAGTATTAGATACAGTCCGTTTAATCACCTGTCGAATAGACTTCAGGAAAGCTGCACGCGCTGGATCAACATCTCTTGATATACTGGAGAACTGCAAGAAACCAACACTCTCAAAATAGCAAAGTAGCAAAAACAGAAGTTTCACTGTTTTAGTAAGGGTGGCGAAAAGATGCCATAAAGTGAAAGGGTGTGGTGCTCAATACTCTAACAAATCTCGCACACTGATGTCACAGGATTTTCTTCAGTTTATTCATTACACCTTGAGCATTAACTGCTGTCCATTCAGTTTGCCCCAAGGGTTCTGCACATGCATTTGTAAATGTATTAGGATTCTCACCCTCAGGCTGTTTTTATCATGGCAGGAAATTTGCTGCCTGTAATTTACAGGAGGTCTTAGCAAAATATTATTAACCTTATTCCCCTTCTTGCACATAGTAATAAAATATGGTACTATTGTGTTTTTAAGATTAAAGGGGTCTGTCACTCACTTTAGCAACTGGTGCGACTATATGCAGCTCAAGGCCTATTCAGATATTGAATATAAGCTTTACAGTGGTGTGCAATAAACATAACTTACTGCTCACATTAAAATGGAAGCCTTGGATGTTGTAGCCTGGTTTCAAATATCTTAAATAATGTGCATTTCTTCAAGAGATTCAAAGAAGTGAAGCCATGCTCAGCTTACCATTCAGATCTCTACTAGTGGGATTAATAATTAAGACATAATCTCCTTACATAGAACAATAAGAAAAGAAAAGAATAGTTAGTAAGCATGAACGATGTTCACATAGGTGTAAGAGCAGCTGTTTGGCTGAATATTACCTTCTGGGAATTTGTGTGATTCAGTAACAGTTGCTTGCCGTTATAGCTAAGTTAGCTTATACTTTTGCACTCAAATTAATGTGACACACACACGCACAGCCATAGTACAATATGCAATTTAGGATGATCCACACTGTACCAGTGATCTGCGCACTGGTAATTAAATCTAATCTTTGTGTGTCTTCTTATTGCATGAATGTGTGTGTGTGTATGAGTGTGAGTGTGTTTAATGTCATAAGGCCAGAGAAGTGTAATGCCACACTCCTGGTTAATTAATTCAAATGTCCACCCTTAATTAATTTCACACAGTGGATTGTGACCGTTCCCATGGAAACAACGTGTGAAAACATAATACCTGCAGGGGCAAAGTGTGTGCTGGGGTGTGTGTAAACACACTGACTGTCGGTTAAGTGTACTTTAAAGGGGGTAGGACAGAGTATTTTCAGCACAAGAATATCAAAAGAGAGAACTTATATGAATGAATGCCAGTTGTGTGTGTAGGCAGATATGTACACTATATTGCCAAAGATATTTGCATGTCTGCCTTCACGCGCATATGAGCTTCAGTCACATCCCATTATTAATCCATGTGGTTTAATATGATATTGGACCACCTTTTGCAAGTATAACAGCTTCAACTCTGGGAAAGCTTCCCACAAGGTTTAGGAGTGTGTTCATGGGAATTGCTGACCATTCTCCCAGAAGCACATTTGTGAGGTCAGACACTGATGTTGGATGAGAACGACTAGCTCACAGTCTCCATTCTAATTCATCCCAAATATGTTCTATCGGATCAGGACTCTGTCCAGGCCAGTCAAATTCTTCCACACCAAACTCGCTCATCCGTGTCTTTGTGGTCCTTGATTTGTGCACTGGTGCACTGTAATTTTGGAACAGGAAGGGGCCATCCCCAAACTGTTTCCACAAAGTTGGGCACATGAAATTGTCCAAAATGTTGTGGTATGTGAAAGAGTTCCTTTCACTGGGAGCCCAGCTCCTGAAAAGTAGCTCTACACCATAATCCCCCCCTCCACCAAACTTTACACTTGGCACAATGCAGTCAGACAAGTACCGTTCTCCTGGCAACCACCAAACCCAGACTCGTCCATCATATTGCCAGATGGAGTAGCATGATTCGTCACTCCAGAGAACACGTCTCCACTGCTCTAGAATCAAGAATGCCTGGCTCACAGTCTCTACTCTAATTCAACCTAATAGTGTTTGAGGTCCCAAATCTGTGCAGAAAAGTTCTTCCACACCAAGCTCGCTCATCCATGTCTTTATGGACCTGCTTTGTGCACTGGTGCGCAGTCATGTTGCAACAGGAAGGGGCCATCCCCAAACTGTTCCCACAGAGTTGGGAGCATGAAATTGTCCAGAACGTCTTGGTATGCTGAAGTATTACGAGTTCCTTTCACTGAAACTAACTAATGAAAATTACCCTGCACCATTATTCCCCCTTCCAATCCAAGCAGTCAGACAAGTACCGTTCTCCTGGAAACCGCTAAACTCAGACTTGTCCATCGGATTGCCAGACGGTGAAGTGTGATTTGTCATTCCAGAGAACACGTCTCCACTGTTCTTGAGCTAATCTGAAGGCCAGATGAAGTTTGGAGGTCTGTAGTAATTGACTCTGCAGAAAGCTGGCAACCTCTGCGCACTATGTGCCTTAGCATCCAATGACCTCGCTCTGTGATTTAAAGTGACCTACCACTTCATGACTGAGTTGCTGTCGTTTCCACTTTGTTATATTACCACTAATAGTTTACTGTGGAATATTTAGTAGCAAGGAAATTTCACAACTGGAGTCGTTGCACAGGTGGCATCCAATCACGGTACCACGCTGGAGTTCACTGAGCTTCTGAGAGCGACCCATTCTTTCACTGATGTTGGTAGCAGCAGTCTGCATGCCTAGGTGCTTGGTTTATGCACCCGTGGCCATGGAAGTGATTGGAACACCTGAAATCAATGATTTGGATGGTGAGTGGATACTTTTGGCAATATGATGTATTTATTTTAGTTTACATGTACATTAACCTGTGAGTAAAATTGTGGGTATAAAAAAAAGTGCTGTATGATGACTGGCTAAGTAGAATCTATAGGATAGTTTAAAAGAAGAGATGTAAGGGAGTGGGTATTACAGCTTTGGCCATACAATCTAGCTTATCTTAATCTTTATCTTTTAACAGTCACCATGCCTTATTCATGTGATGTGCAGTTACATGAATCCCAGTCATGTCAGATCATACAGTCTACATGACCTGGTGATCACACTGAATGAATGCTTTAAAACACTTCAGTAAACGGGTGCTTCTTGGTGGCAAATGAAACATCTCTATCTTGGCTGTCCCTTTACCTAATATAGGCCCTCATTTTCCCACTGATGCTATCATTGAAAATAGCTGTGGGCTAAAAGATAAATTTGACTGTACAAAGCTATCTGCTTGCCTGATCACTATGCCAATTACTACACAGAAACCAAGATTGGAGCGTGTTCGAAGTTGAATATACAGAGAAATATCAGCTCTTCATGCTTTAAAGCGAAGCATTGCAATTCATATTTTTTGCATAAATTGTGGCTGTCATATTATATCTGAGGTCATGGAATTTACTGAATGATAGAACAAGCAAAGTACTAAATGGGGCTAAGTTTAGGTTTAGGTAATAAAAACTAAAATAAAACTGCACTCAAGAAGAAGCCCAGCCAGCTATGAATGACCCTGAGCGTGTGTAGTTCACTAAATCAGATGTTAACTGGAGTGCTGGCACAGAGTTGATGGCCTTGTGCTCAATAGTTACTACTGTCTTTATGCCAGCAATGCAGCAGTTATGGATGTCGAGGGATGTGCTGCCTTGAGCCAGGACTGGTTAAAAGAAAATGAGTTGTTCGAGAGCAGGTATTGCTGTTTTAACAGTAGTTTACTACAGTAAGCACGTTGTCTCAGGTTTAAAAAGATTCCAGTCTGTTTTTGCTTACATTTTGTGAAGATTTCAATACTGGAGCCCAATAGTGTTAAATAATTAAATGATAGTCATCCTTGCAGTTTCTGTGGCTATGAAAATGCAGTAGAGCTGAGTATTGTTCACACAAATTAAAAGTTCTATGCTGAGTGAGTTTAATTTACTTTGATGCTGCCCATATAAATATGTAGGATAAAGCATCTGGATGCTACAACACCATCTTATTGGCTAATGCAGGGTTTTTGGCTTGCTGCCAAAGGCAGTTACAATTTTACTTGACAAGAAATTTTGATGGACTTTGGGTCAAGCGATTTTCATTTTAATGACAGCATTATTAAAATTCTTAGATTTAACATGGTATGGCATGATGTGCCCTTTCTCTCCAGTCAAGTTTTGTGATGAGGGGATTTGTTGTGGCTTTTAGATGATGTGACCTCTGAGACAGCAGCTTGAGGGAGAGATGGAATGATCTTTAAGAGTAAGGGATTAATATTCTTATTCATTTTGTCTCATTTCCTCTCTCCTCTCTAGGGCCAATGTGACTTTCATTCTACTGACATTCTAAAAAATGCTATTAAATGTTAATGGAGTCTATTTTTACATAGGTCGTGACCACATCGGGGACACACATACATGCCAGACACTCATACAGTGGACACAGAGGAATTTTGACATTTGTCCAGACAGGACAGACACATGCAGACAAGTCAGGCAGACACTTGTACTTACCTACAATAAATATATGACAGTATTCTTGCTTTTGCAATAAATATTAAAACGTGCATACTTCCATTGACCCCCGTAACCTGCCTATGCATTTTATGTTGATGGGGATACAGAAAAAGTTTAAACATCTATGACTGCATGGAGCGCTCACCTTCTGACAGTTATACTTTTTTTGAGCCTGAAGGCTGGAAATAAATCTTATGTACAGATCTTCACCCACCAAGGGGAAAAGCTGTTTAAATGGAATCCACATTAAATATGCTGGACTTGGAGAAGCCACACATAATTTTTTTTTTAAATAACAAGTCAAAAATATTTAGAATCAGAATTAAGCACAGAATCATAGCATATGCAATAACATTACAAAAAAAAAAGCTGAAAAGGTGCAGGCTTTACCTTTATTTTGTTTTTGTTTTGTTTGTTTTTTAAATTAATAGACACTATCTTATGTTAAGCAAATTTCAGGTAGTGAGCATGAGTCCATTGATTTAGATTCATTCTGATTGACTAATATAATGGGGCAGTAAGAATAAAGTTTGCTGGTGAACATTTTTTTGTAATCCAGAGCTAATTTTTTGTGTGCACTTACTTTTTGGATAGGGTAAGAAAACCTCTACAGAAATATTAGTTTACTATACCGATTGAGTGTTCTTTTATGGTACACCTGTGTATTACATTTTCTTCTGGTACAAAAAAATGTAATGACTACATGAAATAAAGCAACACAGCATTTAAAATTTTATTTAGCATCTTCACCCTCAATGAAGCATATCACAAAAGATTCAAATAAAATATTTTTTGCAGTTGAAATTGAGACTGTAGCCAAATTATATCACCTGATGTATTTGATATATTTAATGGAAGGTGACAACTTGATAGAATGACACTGAAGAAAGATAAATAGTGCTGTAGACATAAAAGCATGCCACTCTCTATTCCAAATAAAACAACATCAAGTAAGCAGCCTACACCATGTGCTCCAGGTGATTGCAATTAAAATCAAGTGTGCTTGACAGCTGAGCTTTGAAACATTTTCTTAATCATAAACAAAAAGATATAAACAGAAAAACAAAGGTATAAAACATTACACGCACTTATTCTTTAGAGAAAGTTGCAATCGTGAGCTCTTGTAGGTCACATGCTATCAACATCAAACAAAACCACGCTATATCAGTTAAACCAGCCACAGCGCAACAGTCCCACAGCAACAGCCTCAGAATTATAGTCTATACTAAGGTCTGCATCCGTTCAGTTACATTTATCTGAGACTGTTTACAATGCTGCAAAGTCAAAATCAATAGGGCCTGCCAAGAAGGAACAGCCTAATGTTCCATTAGAACTCTCTGCTATTCAATTACAGCTCCAGAGTTGGAGAAGTTTCAGCTTGCTCAGGTCCCCAGAGGAGAACCACGGAGAAAGTATGAGGCAGAAAGAAGGAGTAATAAATCTAAAACTGACAAACAGCAAAAATAAAGTTATGGCACCCATCCCCTGTACGTTTCAGCATTCCTTGAAGCTGCAGTACAAGATATGGATGACCGGAGTTCTTTAATGATTGTTGCTTTTAACTTTTTCATTGTGATTTTATATGGCCATTACTGTTTTTTCAATCTCATACATCTCTTTTTCAGTTTTTTATTGGCTGTTTATTAGGTTCCACTCCCTATGACATGTCTTTTTCTGCATCTTACCTCTCTCCCTTTACACGTATATCTCCACTGTGTGTGCAGGTTTTTTTTTTTTTTCCCTTCCCGGGAAGTGAAGCCCTATCCAGGCAGTCTACTACATCTAACTATGCCTGTCTCCAGGGAGCCAGCATCAGTACAGGATTGAGAGAGAAATACAGACCAAGAACTGACATAGCAAGAAGGGTACAATGAGAGAGAGAAAGAAATGTCATAGACAGGGGGTAGAGAGAGAAAGGCCTAATAAAAGGGAACAGAGGCACATAAAAGAAAAGCTGAATCAAAAAGAGAAGGACAGCAAGAACAGAATAAATGAAGTTTTCTGTGTGCCTCCTGTGGTGGTGATAGGTCCTCATGGGGTCCCTGTAGGGACAATTATAGGACCTAGAGGCAAGAGTCAGTGTTTGAGTGTGTATGTGAATGCATGCAGTCATGTATGTGTGTGTCACCAAGGAAAGATCTTTGTGGATATAAAAGAGAAGGCCTGAGATACAGAAGGATCAAGAGGTAAAATACACCAATACGCTATGAAATACCCCCAAAAAGATGCTTTTAAAATCATCTCAGAGCTCCTAACTTATAGTCCACTAAACGCCTAGTCTTACTCTGAGGAAGGAAGAATTAAGGGGACATAGAAAATGTCTGCCCATTGAGGAGGTTGGAGTAAATTGATAAGTTTACAAAAAGTGGACTACTGCTAGTTTTTTTTTTTTTTGCTTTCATCCAGTTGCCATTAGCATTTACACCACCTCAAGCCATTTACTAAAGATGTACAGCTGTATGTGAACTGACATATGGAGTGAAGAAAAAGAAGGAAGTTTGAATTGTAGAGTCAGCTCAATGTTTGAGTTTTTCTCCACGACGCTTCCATGTTGCAGACTGGACGGGGTGGAGTCATGTGACGACACGCGGTTAAGGGGACAGAAAATAAGCACGCGCTGGGGGAAATATTAACAGACTATGTAAACATATATATTAAAAAAAGAAATAACCTACATGTGCAAGATTACGTTGATTAGAGATTCTGAGTGTCGGTTTTGATTAATTTTTGATTAATTGTCCAGCTCTAAGAAGAAGCCTACAGATCAGAACAGTGGGGGACCTTTTCCCCTGCCTGTTCTTTGCACATCCAAAGCTTTTGATTTCTAACATATTTGTTATGTATGGGAATGTGAACCCCTAAATTGAAATGAAAACAGCAAATAAAATGTCCTACACTACACAGCTCTACATTCACTGTCAGAATTTATGCAGAATAATGTGTCTGGTGTCTTCCAAGCATGGCTGGCACCTATTTTGGCTGCTTATCAGCTTCATTCTGTGCCTTCACAGCCTTCATATGCACTAGGTACGCATTACAAGTAAGTAGGGAAATACTCAAACACTGGGAATGTATGGTGATTGTGTCAGTTATGCTCTGGGTATTATGCACTGTTTTCCCACATTTATACATCTGGTATGTTATTATGACCTGCAAGTGGACATGCATGCATACAAACACACACACACACACACACACACATAGCATAACCTCCAGCACTGCCTCCCTGAAAATCTCTGAGCACATCATCAGAACTTGGCTTAAAAAGAAAACCAAATTGGTTTGCAGCAAGGTTTATTTTGCAAAATTTGCGAGCAATGTTGATTTATCTGACCTCACACTTAAACTACACAGTAATCTGTTTACCTGTAAGGCAGGTACAACAAAACAACACTGTAATTAAACTAACACAGATCAAATTCAAGGCCAGAAATTTAAAATAAACATAGTGAAACACAATCAGAACTCTACAAACAAAATGCCAAAAATCACAGTTCATGTTGGGATGTTAAACTTGTCATTGTTAGATCTGTTACTTTCAGTCTTTTGCATACTTCTTTATACCTGCATGCGTCTCTTTGCCTCCCTCTTACCCCTTTACTTCACTGTGACCTCCTTTCCTTCTCTTTTCTATCCACAATTATGTTTCTCTTTCTTCCACTCAGCTTATACAACCCACTCCTCCAATCTAGTTTCTCACTGTGTCTGTGTTTCTGTTAGTGTGCAGTTTATATGCAGTTTTTAGCTCTCACTTGGAGTCACAATGTTCCATTTACTGCTCCCACAATGTACTGCTGGGGGATGGCCCCGATTATGCAAAATGTTTGTGTGTGAGGATATGATGTTTTTGAGCAAGACATAATACAGCTGTGTGGGAGGGATGTCATCTTCATCCTTTTCCTCTGCTCTTTTACATCTCTTTACATCATAGTTTTTTCAAAAATTTAAAGTGATATTAAAGTTTTGTTATTTTGTTTTATTTTGAGGATTATCAAACTGCATTAAAATCACTGGGGACACCTAGCTATTGTGTCAAAAGCGCACTGATCATATAATCTGCCAGTGTTTCATTCTAGGGCTGCAACTATCGATTATTTTAGTAATCGAGTATTCTATAGATTATTCCATTGATTAATCGAGTACCATCTATTTAATGGTGGTTACAGCAACAAGCGCTGCTGCTTTGGACGCTAGAAAAATGTTTCCTTTTTTTTTTTTTTTAAACCTCTTTATTTCTTTCCATTGTAGGCTAGTTGGAATACTGTATCAAACAGGCCCTAATTCACTGTATTTGCACTTTTCTTGACCATTCACTTATATTTCATAGAATGCAAGCTGAATGTGTATATTTGTATGCCGTCAGCTGAAAAGTTCTGTTTTGACAAACACAAACCCCGAGAGTCATCCTCAGTGTTTGAAAAATATTATCAAAAATAATTAATGACAAAGTACATTAACTGTATTGATTGGAAAGCTCTGGTGCAAACACCAGTGTCAGGACCTTGTGCAGACATGATCATTAAAAAGTCCACTAAAGAGCAGAGTTTCCAGACTTTTATGGGCTTTTCAGAATTTGTTTTTCATTTCATTCAGTAGCGCAAATACACAGTAAAGAAGCAATGTTGTCAGAGCAAAAGATGTATGATTATGTGTATGTATGTTGTATCAGGATAATGTTAAATATGCCTGAGCTTCACTGTAATTTCACCATATAACACATCCTAAAAAATTTGTATTTTTTGCAAACTACTGTCAGACGTCAAAAGTTATGTTTTCAAAGTAAAATACGAAGCAATGGAACTTGGAGTAATATGATAATATTACATACACAATGCATTTTAGCAATAGTAGTGTAGTGGTTTACACAGGTCCCCAGCTTGATTCCAGGAGGAGACACAAATCCCTTTGGGCCTGTGTTAGGAAGGGCATCCAGTTTTAAAATCTGTCAAACCAAACATGGGAGCTACCTGCTGTGGAGATCCCTTGTGAATAAAGAAGCAGCCAAAAGTAGCTTTTTTCCCCCTTTTTTTTAAACCGTGGCCAAAGCCTATTAACTTCTTGTTAGCAATGGTAGTAGTAGTTTCTCTTTGGCTACATAAAAATGATTTGTTTGACAGCACTCATTGGATTGACCAATACTCAGAACAATGGGAAACTCCATGGAACTCAGTGAAAATCTAAAATTTTGGCTACAGAATCCCATTATGTCCACATTTGTACTTGTACAGTGACATAACCTAAATCGATCTTCCATCCAAACAAGCTAAATCCGCACTCACAGCTCTAGCCATTTCAAGAAAACAATACTTGTTAACTGGAATTGCTTAACATTAACCATTGGTTGAATCTCTTGATTAAACACATATCAATGGAAACAGTATCTGCCTCCTTAAAAAATAGAACAATGCACCTTATTGAAACATGGTCTCCATTCATTAACTGATTAAATATAACTCTATAATCCTGATTTTGCCTGTCAGTGAATGCTATTAATTTTGCTATCTAAAAATATTATTACTATTGAAAATATTATTACTATTGATTGGATTTCTTTAAATGTATGACTGACATTATTGCCACTGGTATTTTTGATACAAATCAAGTGCTTTATATTAACTCTAATCTGTGTTGCAGCTTCAGGGTGTTGCTTAACATTTTTCCTTGGAGGAAGCAACTGATCTCTCCAGCGGCTCCAGCATGAATTAATTGGGTTTTCTATTCCTTTTGATCCTGGGTGACCTTTACGCTCCAATGGGGGCTATATGGTTGACCGATTATGCCTTGGCAGTGTGTGTATTTGGGCAGTGGATTCCTTTGCACTGAGGAAGGGGTCTTGGGGCCTCGTTCAGGCCTGGGGTTTCTGGGGCGGTGCCGGCAGATGTGGTCTGGGTGCTGTGGCTGGCCTGGGGGTGCAGGTCAGGTGGTGCCCTAGGTAGCCTCCTTGGTTTTGGTTTTGGCCCTTCTTAGGGTTGAGGGGAGGTTGGGCTGGGTTAATTGTGGTTGTCTATGCCTGACAATGGGCTGGCCTCTGTGCAGTTTGCATGCATGGAGCTCGGCCATGTGTCTGTCGTGCATGATCCCACACCATTGCTCCTCCATTGCGCCGCCTCTCTCCAGTCATTTGCTTTCATTTCACCCTGGTGGCTGGACCTGATTGTGGACGTTTCTGTCCCCTCTACACCAACAGTGGTATCCCGTCCCCATGGTTTACGCCCCATTGGGGATCCCTATGTAGGTCCTCTGGGCCTGCTTTTTGTCCTTGCTGGGCTACTGTGGGCTAAATCCTCCTTTGTGGGTCGGGTTTGTGGGGTGGGACAGTGTGGGCTCTAGGGTTGTTGGCGCTGCCTTTGCCTTCCATGTCTCACTTCTTTTAATGCATAGCACTAGCCTAGCACATGCTCACACACAAGATTTATAATAACTATATTTATGTAGAGCACAACAGGACTCACTATAGGTGTTGGGGGTGGGCTGGGATGGTGTTGGAGAGTCATATTGCAGGTCGGGCTGCTGGGCAATAGTGACACTGGCCCCCTGCCTTGCTCTCCCCTACCCTACTCACTTTAAATTTTAAGGCAACTTACTAATCCCTCTATACACTTCAGGTGGGGCTCACACTAATCCGATTTTTAAAAAAAAATCCAATCAGACATTTGGAAAATACATTTAATTAATTACAATAATTTATAGATGTTCCCCAATTGGTAAATTGAGAGACATACTTAAATAAATGGCTTATATATACTGTATATTATATATGACAAAAAATGGGGAATGGGTGATATTACTAGAATAGTTGTATGATTTGTGTGGGGGTGGGGACTGTGACATTGACCCCCTGCGTCTCTTCCACCTTTGCTCCTGCTGTCTCCTTGTCCCAGTGCTCCTGGGTAGTTCTCGGGGATGAAGGCTGGCGTGGTGAGCCTCTCCTGGTGACTCATTGTGGAGTGACATGCTGTGGTGAGGTGGGTGCCATGGCAGCTATGTGAGGGCTCTGTATTTTCATCTGCAGTCTTGTCTCCTTACTCTGGATGGAGCGGGTATGGTGCTGGATGTGGGAGGTAGGGTGGGGAATGGTGGATCCTGGTGGGAAGGTTTCTTTGACCCATTTCTAAACAACTGCAGATTTCAAGATGATCAGTTTGGACAACTGTATGTAAGTACAAGTTATTGGGTAGGATGTCCAGGAACAGCCCAGGAGCTACCAAGGCTCAAGACTGCTATGAGTTGAAAACTGCTGGAACACCAGCATCACTGTCCACATTGAAGTAAGTTTTAAATCACCATGGACTGAGAGGGTGTTGACCAAGAAAGAAGCCCCTGCTCCAAAATCAACAACTTAAAGCTTAGATGAAATTTACAGGTGCCCACATGGAAAAGTCAAATGCATCTGGGAAAAAAAAATGGTCAGAGGAGACAAAGTTTGAGCTATTTGGCCATAATGACACAAGGTATATTTGGAGGAGTAAAGGTGAGGCCTTTAAACTGAAGAAAACTGTACCAGCTGTCAAGCATGGTGGGAGTAGCACCATGCTCTGCAGCTGTTTTGCTGTCAGTACATTGCACAAAGTGGATGGACTAATAAAGAAGGAGGACCACCTCTAAATTCTTCAAATTCACCTCAAATCAATAGCTAGGCAGTTAAAACGTGGACACAACTGGATGGTCCAATAGGACAGTGATCCGGTCAGAACACCATCAGAAACACATATTGGAATGGATAAAGCAGGCTAACATTAAGCTTCTAGAATGGCCTTTCCAACAGCAGCTGTACTGAAAATTTGCGATCTATGCTTAAAGATTGGGCCCATGACAGGAAACCAACCAATTTAAATGAACTGCACCAATTCTGCCAAGAAAACTGGTCAAATATCCAGCTAGAATTATGCCAGTAACGTATCGATGGCTAGCAAATGCTAGCTTAGGGACAAAAGGGGGGTAGTTATTTATAATTTTGACATTGTGTGGACTAGAGAAACTCTAAAATAGAAAATAAGAACAAATAGAGGTGATTCTAAATTGCCCATACAGTAGGTGTGAATGTGAGCGTGAATGGTTGTCTGTCTCTCTGTGCTAGCCCTGCGACAGGCTGGCAAGCTGTCCAGGGTGTACCCTGCTGGAGAGAGCAGATGAGAATGCACATGTCAATCACCGATGCGGGACTAGTCCCGATTTCTGCTGAGACATTTGGATAGCAGGGTCAGAATTTGAACTTTAAGCAACATGAATGCATGGCTCTATCTTGCTTTGTATCAATGGTTCAGCCTGGTGATGGTGGCTTAATGGTGTGGGGATTTTCTTGGCACACTTAGGGTTCTAACTGACAGCCTAGGTTTTTAATGCTTCAGCATATATACTATATATATGCTTAGGCAATAACAAACTGATTTTTGTTACAAACATTCATTCATTTCTCTTGATTCTCCTGGGACTATCATGCCAAATTCTGCAGCAATGTGTATTCAAATCCAACTGAAAACATTTGTGGCATGTCTGCCTTTTTCACTTCACGTCTCCTCTTTTTTCTCTCCTCTAATTACTTTGTTCTCCCCTTCATTGGTGCTCATCTGCCTTTACTCATTCTACAACCCCACTTGTCACACTTCATGTGAAGAACCATTAGCTTTATCTGGGTAATAGAACATCTCTGAGCAATGTCGGGATTATGCACATTTTATCTTCCAAGAATTTTAGTTGAACAGTAATAAAATTAAATAAAAACTGTACTGGGGTATTGTTCATAAATGTATTGTTTTGTTTCTTTCTGTCCATCTTCCCCATATCATTAATCTCTTATTGTGCAACTGAACAACATCTTCAAATGCCATTCGCTCAACACAAATACACCCATACAATTTGTTTGTGGCAGCATGACAAAGCCGCCTGCTAGAATTCATACAAAAAAAACACACACACAAACACATATGCACACTGTGGCACAAGGCTTGTCCTAGCGTAAGAAAGTGTCCACGTTGCCTCAGCTGTTGAGATTGATGATGATTCTGTGTGTGATGAATGGAGACAGGAAAGAGTGTTGGTTCATACGTACAGCTATATTATGTTACTCACATAACAAATAGACCTTGACTGCAGGGAACAACATCTGATGTCTGCTAATTATAGAGGCTGGAATACAGAAGTGTACACAGAGGCACACAATCAACTCATACATCTTTGTTCTCTAACGCAGCAGGGCTTTCTTTTTGAGCAACATCGACCACAGACTCATATAACATAATACATACATACATACATAAATACATATATATATATACACAAACAGTCACACACAAATGAACGTGTTCTTACCCTGCGAGACTGGATCTCTTTCACATATAAAGGCAATAAGAATTCTGACACTCCTTCGAGTCTCACGCCTTCTTTGGTCACCCGCAGATTCCCCATACCATCCTAAAAAAGGTATATGAGATAGAAAAATACAGCTGTTAGAGAGTTACTGACAAAATAATACAAATAACATTTTCATCCAGTGATTTACTTGCTTGTCTATATTTTTATGAGCATTTTATTAGTTATATTTAAAAGTGGCACAACAACATATTATTAGAGTGTATAATCAGAGACACACATACAGATAATTGACAAGTTAGACAAGTTGGCACAGTTGCAGTGTTTTTCCACAGCACAATAAAACAGTCTATATGTCTATTTAAAGAAGAGTGGAATTCATGTAGTTCATCTTCTCAGCCTTTTCTATTTAAATAGTTAAATGTTTGATAAAAATAAACATAATTAAAGTCAGTTTCGAAAATGCTGCTGTGCAATACGGGGCAGAAAAATAAAAGTATTTGTCTTTTTTGTTTGTTTTCTTCATCAGTTCCTATAAATATCAGTATTTGCAGTATTTGAAGTCGTAGCTCATGGTACACTGTAAATGAGAGCAGCAATAGTTGCTTTATCCTTATTCTATTCAATTCAGTTTTATTTTTATAGTGCGAAATCACAACAAACAGTCGCCTCAAGGTACTTTATATTGTAGGTAAAGACCCTACAATAATTACAGAGAAAACCCAACAGTCAAAACGACCCCTTATGAGCAAGCATTTAGCGACAGTGGGAAGGAAAAACTTCCTTTTAAACAGCATGAAACCTCCAGCAGAACCAACACAATCCTCCGGAACCCCGGAGGACTGTGTTGTTTTTGCTTTAGTTGACTTTGAGTTTGGTGCGTAGCCTTTCGTCTCCCGTTTGGAGGTTGTTTTGTTTTGCGGCTCGGTTTTGGCATTTTTCTAATAAATAAACATTATTTATTTTACAAACAATTTTGTTTTCTTGGATTGATTTTCTGATTGTATGTTGCTCCCTTGTCCCCTAGGCCCGCGGGACGTAACAGGCAGCCATCTGCCATGACCGGTTGGGGTTGAGGGGAGTGAGACAGCACAAAAGACACACCGTGGAAGAGAGCCAGCGATTAATAATAAATAAGGATTAAATGCAGAGTGGTTTATAAACAGAATAAAAAGAATTTTAAATTCTATTCTGGATTTAACAGGAAGTCAATGAAGAGAAGCCAATATGGGAGAAATCTGCTCTCTCTTTCTAGTCCCTGTCAGTACTCTAGCTGCAGCATT
>JAVDPK010002299.1:59476-73901 GCA_034780415.1 Cichlasoma orientale
TTCACTCACTCACTCACACACACACACACACACACACACACACACACACACACACACACACACACACACACACACACGCGCACACGATACAGTACAAGGTGGACAGGCCATAACAAGGGTGACATTACAGCAGTGAAGGCTTATACTATACCCTATACTAAGCCAATGGGAGCATGCAAATTTGATTTGATTTGATTTGATCGTTATTAACTGCATGAGGTGATATTTTTTGAAGCTGTACCACCTGACTTTTAAAATTATGTTCAATTTAAATAGACTTTTTTTATGGCCACCTGGATTAACCTTTGGGTTTGGTACCATGAGCATACATATACATTTTAAATGAAGTAAAGATTTTTTATGATAAGTTATTATTTTCCTAGTTTTACATTGGTTATAGTACTTGACATGGAAGGTACACCAGTCCACTGATTGAATTTCGCTATTTAAGTCTCACGTCAATATTAGTGTATTTAGTATTTAGTAGTGTAGTGTATGGTTACTGTATGGTTTATGCTTAAATCAGCCATCATTACTCACCTGATGCAAAACAGACTAACACATCAAGACTACAAAAATGATTTTTAACATGTTTATCAACCATATGGTCAAAATTAAAAAAAACATTTGGATTTTTCTAACTCATGGGTAACAATTTGAACAAAGATGATTGGGGACATGGCATTTTAGGATACTTTTGATTTAAAAAAAAATCTGTGATAACTAGAAATAAATAATTTTGGATACATGTAATTGTATTCTATGGTACATGACAGGTTAATAGTGTAAGACAAGCTTTAAGAAATAATTTATTGGCCCATTTTTATACAAATACACTCAGTTCTGTCAAGGGGGCTCAAATGGCACCGGATACGAGGAATGACCCAGCACTGTGACATTAATAATAAAGATGTAATGTTTTATCTTGCTTCTCAATTGTTAAACACATTTAATACATTCATTCATAGTGTATAAGGTAAAACTGCAGTCACTTTGAGGGTGTTTCCACAATCACTGGCGACCCAACATTGTTTTTATTTCAAATGAGAAGCAAAACCAGAGTGCTAGAAGCACGTACTGCCTGAATCCACAGAGACTCAGTTTCAAGGGTAAAGCCTACATCATGAAAGCAACACACAAATCCCAACAGCAGTTCAGCCCCCATATTCATGTACTGCATTAGCTGAATAGTCTGAACAGGGACTATTTAAAGGTGCCAAGTGAGAAGCAAAGGACTGCTAATATTGACTTTCTGATATTCAGAACAACTGCAGTCATTTATTTCCCTTCTTAACACAGGAATCATGTTTAATCAATAGTGCATCCATGTAGGTTGCAGAAGACTGTGTGAGATGTATTGCTGCAACAGATTCATATCAAGAATCATTGTAAAAAATATGATTGTAAAAAAGCAAAAAAAGCTTCATTTGAAGAAAATCACATTTACTGCATGTGATTTAATCTCACTTCACAACATTTATGCAACATCTGTATTAGCGTTGTACTACTGTAGATTGTTGGCACTGCTCGTCTCCAAGGCATAAATTATTTTCAACTTGAACGAAATCAGCAAAGGTCCTCCTTTCTTTCTTCTTTTTCTTCCTTTTTCTCTCTTTTTAACCAAACAACTGTACCTGCCTACTATTGAATCTACAGCACTGGCATGACTTCAATCCTTCTCCCTGAATACCTGAGGACACTAATACTATTTTCAGCAGAGTTTGCTCAAGAAAACATGCCCGAGGGCCAAAGTACTGTAGGGAATGCTAGTCAAAATCCCGAAATGAAAACATAACCAGAGACCAGCAGAACTTGTGGTATAAGCATGTCAACTTACTGCTGAGAGCTCGCTTGCAGCCGAGTGAAGCCTTATGTAAGTCTAGGAATGATAAATGTCCCCGTAGTCCTCACTGGTACAGATGTGAGAAGCCACCACTACGACTATAGATCAAACTCTTTTACCTTATATCGTTTACACAGTAGTCCCCGTTTTGTGATCCTAGCCTGATCTGAGCCGCTACATGTCATTAGCTATTCACGTCAATAGCCGTGTCCAGCCTAAGCTTACCAGCAGATGAAACTTTTGTATAGTATATGGAACAAAAATATGGGTAATGTTAGATATTCTCATCAAATCTTAGATGTTCAGGTCAAAATGATGTTCAGGGAATTTTTAATACATTTCTGCAATAACCACATCATGTCAATATAATGTCACAACTGACTAAGCAGCAATCCACTACACACTGGTGAATTTCACTTGATGCACACGTGATGTGATGTTGTATGATGTGGATTGTATTAGGAAAAACTGAAAGCTCATCTATCCATTGCCTGAAGCTGCAAAGCCATACGCTACTCAAAGCCAACACTGTGTCATATTTAATCACATCTGTCACTAACTCACTTCAGTGGAGGCAGAATTCAAAAGTAAAACCACTTTGTAATTTCCCAATGTGGCTTGAGTGATGCTTTTTAGTCTTCACAAGATGACAAGCATCACTAGAACACAACCACCAGCGAAAGGATGAAAATGCGATGAAAAACTTTCCAACCACATTTTTCTCCTTTTCTTTTTTGGTGCTTGAATATGAATGACATTACATCTGTACCACCTCATTTAAATTATTATTAGCAACCGATGACGTCTGACGATGTCTGACTGAAGAGCCACTGTGGCTGTCTATACTGCTTCATACTCTTCACATGGAGACCGAAAATAAACTAGGTGACCCTACAGCCATCCTACTCCGGATACCAGATATGTGACTGGTTTAATGGTTTGCGGGTGACAGATCATCATTGCTGGATCCTGTGGCCACCAACTCCCCAGTCTGCCAATCATTTGCCTCCAAAGAGCACCCACACAGAGAGTATGTCTTCTTCCACTGTTGGGATTGTTTTCTGAGTGACAAGCATAACAAAAATACATCTGCTTTCATCCACAGAGTCTATATTGATCCATTGTTGGCAAACAGGCAGAAAATAAAGGGACAAAGTTAAGTATTTTACTATCTGTGATGCATCACATTTTTGAGTGACACAGTGAGTAACAAGTGACAAAATATGTCTGGTTTCATCCATCACCCATCCACTTCTGTCCTTTCTTTCTGCCCAGTCTTTGCTACTGCCATCTTTTTTTTTCAACCCATTTGTCTGAGACATTTCTTTTTCTACCACTGGTGCTGCAACAAAATAAGGAGAAGAGGATAAGACAACAGAATAAAGTATAACAGTGCATAAATTATTTGTAAGCAAGCATTTATTAGTAATGGCGTGCTATGTAATCGTGTAGCCAGTGTGCGTCAAACATGTTACATATCTCTACTCGAACATAACAAAAATAATGCCTGACAGTGGCCATCTTGACAAGTGAGTGTTGATATGGCTTAAATCCCATGCCTACTACTTGGTCACTTGTCTGCCTGGAGCTGACATGACCTGAATATCAAACAGAGTGGAAAATATTACTGGCTTCACCGCTGACAGACAAGTTATAGTAGATGCTTGTGTGCTACTGTCCATGTTAATATCCAGATATATATTATTTGTCTCTGCACATGTCCTTCATGTTGTGTTATGGGCAAACTGACAACAGTCTGTGTGTCCCAGCTGCATGTCAGAAAAAATAAATTCAATGCAACTTGTTCGATCTGAGTTTACAATATCCAGCCAGCGGACAGAGTCAAAGCTGGATCTGAAGTTTTCTGCATTTTTTTTGTTTAGGAATCATTTAACAGAATAAAACAGCATTTAATGAATATTAGACATTAGATTAAAACATGTAATGGTCACAGTAATGGTACGTTGCACTAAAGTTCTTTTGAATATGAACAGGTGGCAGCAAAAACAAATGAACAAAAATGACTTTACACGAGTCAAACCTTAGAACAAAATTGTAAGGATTGTTAGATTTCCAATACACACAGTTAACTATAAGAGGAAGATATGCATGTGAAATTAAATGTGTTGCATATAAAAATATCCTAGCTGTTGAGCATTAAGTGAAATTAGGTGCTGAGGTCATCAGATCTAAATCTATTTATCATAAAAACGTGTATGTAGCAGCCAACAGTGAAACAGTGTGCTTTTGCATGTGTCATTTTCATTATAAGTGTTAAGTGAATGTCTGCATGTGCTTCTAGCCAATACAACAATGCAGCACCTGGTGCAGTGTTTAGATTGATAGAGAAAGGTGTGCATTTGTATAGAATGCATAGCACTCACATTCATCCATCCATTTTCTTAACCTTTTATTCAATTTAGTGTCAAAGAGGGCCAATTTACAATCCTGATATCTTTAGCCTGTGGGAATAAGCCAGTGTGCTTAGATGGAACAGGTACAGGGAGTACATGCAAAGTACAAGCAAAAATGCCCCCCATACCCCAACCCTTCTTGCGGTGAGGTGACAATGATATGTATTAAATTCTGAATGTGAATTTAAGTGTCAGCGAGTAGATGGATTTGTGCAAATTTCCTACATGACTTGTATAGTCATCTTTGTAAGTGAGACTAAGTGAGTGAGCTTGTTTGTGGTTGTGTGTAGCCTTTAGCCCACAGCCAAAAACTCTTGTTTGTATGCTGTCAGTCACTGCCGACTGCCACTGGGTAAACAATACGCAAGAGAGATAAATTGGGAGAGATGCAGAAAGATGTGGTAGGAAGGAAGAAGAGATGAAAGGAAACAAGGAGATATACACATGGGAGAAAAAGAGGAAGAAAAACTGAGACACAAAGGAAGTTGGAGACAGAGAGAGCTGCAGGGAGAGAGCAACAGAGAGAAAGAAAGGGCATCAGTGGCAAAGAGTGCAACAGCAAAAATGTCGAGAGAGAGAGAAAGAGTGGGAAGGAGGGTTTCTCAAGGGTGTGCACTCTGTACATTATAAATGATGAGTCATGTGCACTGAAGCCATACACACACAGACATATACAAATGTAGCATCACCTTGGTGCTATAAGATTCTTTCCCCAAGGTCTACTTGTCACTTTACAAGAGGCAAGCTTTAGTGTAAAGCTGCCACATACGTTCGTACAAGTGAGCACTAATAGAAGATTTTAAGTTTAAACAACATAAACCGCGTTGAATAATTTAATACAGACCACATGAATATGAAACAGTTGAAACCTATAATGATTTAAGAGTGTGGATGACCTGATCTTCCCAATTGTTTGTGTTTCCTTTTTGTTTCCTTTTGTCAGAATTTCATGTAACGGAGAATTTACACAGAACTTTTGCCTGGATTAAAATAAAGTGGACCAGAACAGGTACAAAGTGACAGCAATTTTAGGAGAGGGATTCAGTCCAGTGCAGGCTTAGTACTTTTGTGAGATTAACCGGCACATGGAGCATCAAATAAAACTGGTAAGTCCGCCTGATCCCTCTCCCTACACCGGACTGATTTGTCTATCACGTCAGTAGAGCTTTTTAAGAGTACCTACCAGTTCTATAGGTGCTGCTGGGTAACAGGTTCTGACATAAATTAATTTCCATATGGGGAAAGTAAACTATAACTTATAATCTTATTATAGGAGTTTGAAAAAATAAAATAAAATAAGAGGCAGTTCTTGAAATAGCTTCAGCTGGACCCAGTAGTGTTTATGACTGGCTTTTATGCTTTATATTTATTCACATTTTATTTTCTACCAGTGGAATAAAGGGCAATATATGTTTAAAGATTAACCGTTTGTCAACAACAAATGTCATTCACATTACTTGAATAAAAGAAAAGAAAACTCATAATTTCTACCCTCGTTAAACATAAATGACAATAAAACCAATTCTGCAGAATGAGTAAATCTGTTGTAACACTGTGGATGTTCTTCTGACAAACGAAAACCAATTGGATGATGGTATTAAATTTCTTTCTGTGTCCTCTTTTTTTTTTTTGGTTTGTTTTGTCCTTCAGTGTGATTGTAAAATAAAATCGTGCCAGCATGCAATTTTGCTCTCGGAGGCCGTGGCCGGTTCAATCCAGCCTGGAGTCAGTTCCAGTGACAATGGAGCAACAAAACAACCAGAAAGACCTTTGAAGCAATAATGAGGAGGGTGTTCAAAGAAGTGACAGGAGAGGACATGCCTTCTCTTTCTGCATTTGTCATTGTGTTTCTCTCATTTACAGACTTGCACAAGTTCACACACACACATGTTGGCTGAGTGATGGCTGTTATCAGCATGCCTTAGCCAGAAGTATAAGCTATGCCTGAACTTTGCATGTTCAATTAACCTGCAGTAATCCTACTCATATTGTCTGTGTCTGTGTGGACAAACAAAATAAACCAAAAAATGTTCCCTTTTTTTTAATGGGGAAAATATACAGCTGCAAACCTATCAGTACCTCATGAAGAAGGATTTTTTTTTTAGTAAAATATCATAATCACAATAACTTATTGGGATGAATGATAATTATCAGCACTAGAGTTCTGTCAGTCAGCAGTTTATTGAGAAGCATAAGACTCCAAACCGAACAAAATTCAAGGATTTCCCTTATTTCTTTAAAGATAAAGTACTTTTCATCCCATCCCATCTGTCAGTAGTCTATCTATCACCTCTGAAAACACAATTCTAAATTCTTTAACCCCATCAATCTGTCTGTACTTTGTCGTATTATATCTAGAATTAAGATCTTCAGCTGTTCCCTCAACATAATTAAAACTGAATTCCTATTTTGGCATTATTGGAATTGTGCAAATCATCAAAAAAAACCCTGTTAACTGGCTACATTCCAGAATCTTTCAAAAATGCAGCTGTCCAAACACTTGGACAACAGATCCTTCACTGCTGAATGCAGATCAATCTCTAAATCCCATTTTCTTTCTAAACTCTGGAGGAAAAAAAGAGGTCCTGTTCTCAGCTGTTTTTCATCATGGGTAAAGCTGGCTTCAAAGCTCTTCACAGTGCAGAGTGTGCATTACAGGGAGTAAGTAATGACCTCCTACTAGCTGTTGACTCAGGGAACTGCTCTGTCCTCTTACTCTTAGATACAAGTGCAGACCACTCTACTGTAGTTTCAAGCTTAGGTTGAACCAGGGTAGGGGTCTCCAGTTCTGCTGTGACCTGGTTTTCCACATTTATCAAATCGTTTTTCAGCTGCCAATGTGTTCTCATCTTCAAGAGCAATTCCCCTCGGCTTCATCTGGGCTTAGTACAGTTAATGCAGTTTTCTTATTTTGCATTTATATGCTTTTGTTATTTTATATCATTTAAAAGCACATTGTTGAGTTAGAACTCAGATAACTAAATGGAACCTCGGTACAAGGAAACCAACTCTGAAGGTCTGAAAGGAAGAAGGGCATGAAGGTCTTTTAGATAAAGTCAGATCAGCTGTGTATTGTGTGACACTAAAGTAAAGTTGCACAATAAACACACGTTTATTGAAGAAATAAACACAAGTTTGTCTATTTTATTTAAAACAGGAACCTTAAGAGTGATGAGATTATTGTGTTTTTCTTTCATTTAAGCTTATCAACGGAACTAAATAACTAACTAAGCAACTAATCAATTGCTGCCACAAATGTGACTGGGAATAATAATAATAATAATAAAAAAAAATAGTTGTCCTGTGTGTCCTTTTCATATTATCCAGGCCATTTTCAAGCTTGGGCAGAAGCTGAATAGATCATGTTAAACATGACATCCTTTTATTTCACTGTTCTGGGGACACATCTGCCTTACCTTAAAACTTAATAACCACCACAGTCTCACTGTCCTCCAGATCTCTCCATCTCAATAAGAGTGCTATCACTTTGGCCTCAGCATTCATTACCTGTCATTATCCATTTCATTATTTCAAACATGCTTAAATTCAGCTACGAAGTTCAGAAATTCAGAAACCCTACATCTTGATGTCTTTCCGAGCATGTCTGGCTGACTGACAATTGAAGAAAAATGCTTTGCTTTAATATTTGTACGACTTCCTGATTAGTGTGATTATTGCAAGCACTGCAGAAGAAATCATAACAAAAATACAGAATTAATGTGCGGTAAATGCTTAAAATGGGTGCAGTGCAAAAATATTCAGCCTTGCAGGCTTAGCAGAATGTTTTGTCAGACTGAGCAGGATTGCATTTTTTTCCCCCTATAAGGCACATAATACAGATTGATGACACCAAAGTTTATAGAGCGATTCACGACTTCTGCAGTGAAACATCCCTCTCTTCCTGACACTCTTCACTAGCTACTGAAGAATGGCTGAGAAAATAAAACGATACCAAGAAGATTCATATTCAAATGCCATACAAAGAACTATGTGGGCAATAGAGTTATATCTGCTCACTCCTCCTGTGTGCCAAAAATCTATTTTTCACAAGAATTAATGCCTAGTTGATCCAAATTAGTCTCTTGCTTTGTTTATTGTTTTTCGGTTTCCTCTCAAATACTGATGGTATTCAACAGTGGCACTGTCTGTATAGACAGAAAAACAGGTGCTTGACACATACAAACTAAACAGAAGGTGTAGTCCAGGTGTTCAGAACATCAACATCTGCCAATGGACACTGAATATGGCAGGAATATGACATATTAGTGCAAAAGAATGCATCCCAACTCATGCAGAACTACTGTTACTTTGCTGATCTTTTGCTAAACTTAATATTTAAAGTGTAGAATATGAAATCGAGGGGTTTCTCAAGCTATTCAACCATATGGCAAGCAGACTGGAAAGAACATTAAATTCCCTGAAGGCTTACAGGGCTGTTATACACAGTTTACTTGAGCATACTTGAGTCGATTCCAGCAGGAGCACTGGTGACTCTAATGATAAGTGTTGGAGTTTTCACTAAGTAACACCTGAAAGAAAAAAAAAATAAAAAGCTAATGTAGAAGTGCAAGAAACTGCGGTTCCTCCAGTGTCACGACTGACCCCAAAATAGCTTCAGTTCCAACAGACTCCCGTGTTAGAATGCTCAAATTCGGCTATGAAATTCAGAAATGAATTAATAAATAGAATAATCTAACAAAAATTACTGAGAGGCACAGTCCATGCAGTTTGTGCTCCAGTTCTGGTAAGAGAAACTGTAATATTTATATTAGTAACTTAGCACTAATTAGTAGGTGTATCTGTATCTGTGGGTTGCACCTATACTAAGCATCTTGTCCTTGTTCAAAAATAGTCATTTCCGGCTCCAAAAAAAATCAGCATGGCAACATGCCCTCTGCAAGTTTTCTAACACTTCTACTTACAGTTTGTGTCAATCCTGTTTATTTACTGGTTTGTTTGTTTTGTCTTTCTTTTATGCTACCTCAATCACTGTATTACTCTACTACGATCCATCTCCATCTGGCATAAAGGCAAACAAATATGATGCCAGTAAATGTCAAAAGGATTCTCCTTCCTTTCTCTAAAGGAGAAAAAAATAATAAGTTGTTCCCTGCTGGATGTCAGAATGATGTCTTTTTATCACCTTTATCTGTCAAATGTGAGTTCCTGGTCTCTAGGCCGAGTTCCAAATGGCATGCAATGTACTGTTCGCCATATATTCTTTTGTTTTGCAACGCAGTCAAAGTGGCACAGGCAATTTAGAAGCAGTAAGACATCAAAAAACTTCACACACTGGAGGCTGTTTCAGTGAGGCTGAAATATGAGAACATCACTGGCTGGTCAGGATGTGTAATCCTATTGTGTGGTTTTCACTCTGGAACCTAGCAAAGCAAACATGGTTCTGACAATTCAAGAAAGGCCAGCAAACCTCTTTTCTGATACAAATCCAAGCTACAAAGTACTAAACAATAAAATTAATCAGAAAAATTAAAAATAACTTGACATAAGGTCATTCAGTGCAAGCTAATTGGATAATGGACCTAAATGGCATTGTTTTAGGAAACCACTCAACCACGGCCGCTTCATTCTTGCAAGAGGAACCTGTGATTTGTGCATGTATTGTTACAGTATATCAAATAGAGAGAATATTGCACAATCATCATAATCCCTCAGCATAACCTGATTTATAATGTTAAGAGAGATGTGACTTCATCTGGGAGGAAATGATACTATATTATGAGCCAAGTGTGGCATTTCCTGGAACACCACTCAAATATTTATGGGCAAAATAAAGAAATTAGGCTACATCACAGGCTCCATGATGTGGCACGGACACCAAGCTATTTTTTACCCGATAAAAAGTCACCACCACTGCTGCGCCAGTTGCCCCCTTGTCCCCTCTGCATCTTCCTTTTTCTGGCTCAAGCTTAATCTCTTCTGATTTTTATGACCAACGTCACTGTACTTTAGTGCTGATGAAATATGGTTCACTTTTTCTGTTATATGTAGGATTGCCATGCTGTAGAAGACAAGTAACTTAAGAAGAATTACTTTTTAACAGCATGGGAACTGTAGAATTGCTGATCATGTTTCAGGTATCCACACATGTTCCCATGAGAGCAGGTAGCTGGCTGCCACTAAAAAAAAAAAAAAAGCCACTTATTAACTTGAACCTTTGTCACACCTAACTCGGAATTTCACGTTTTTTTTCTCAAAATTTTAACCTATTCTTTGACATCTCTGATGTCTTAATACAACTATTATAACTAATTCTCGTGCTCTCTTTCTGAAGAGCTGAACAAATCAGATTAGCTTAACCAGGCTAATCAAATGTTGATCAAGTTAATCAATGAGTTGATCTCAGATTCACTGAGTAATGTTGGAGAACAGGCCTTTGAGTAAAGGCGTCACTCGAGGAGGGTAACAAGTGTGCCACTGAAGGATTTAACCGGACTCTTTGTTATCGTGTTTCAAGACAAGATGAAAGGAGCGTACTCTGTTTCCATGAGGTGAGAGAAGAGCTGAAAATACTAGAACCGACTACAACCCAGTAACGTGGAAAATTAAATAAATAAATGAAGACTATTTATTAAGCTTGTTTATTATGTCCCATTAAATGTTAAAGAACCCCTTTTGGCCAATAACATTTTCACTGTGATGTCTTTACATTGCTTTGTAGCCTTTTGTATTGCATTTACATGGGTTAGAGTCATTTTTCTTATTAAATTTCCTATCAAGTGTCTGTAACAACATGACACTAAAATCAGCTATAACAGAAAATGATGAATGTGGTCTTTTGTCTTCATTGGATTCTATTTCATGACTATGGATAAAGATGCTGAATGGAGGTAGAATGAAGAGAATCCTCAACAGACAGTTATTCAATAACTGCCAATATATTGTTCATGACAAAGACAAAGCAATCGTGATTCCCCTGTTAAAGACATGAGCAGCTCCCATGTAAACAGTGGTTTTTCAATTTAACTTTATGCATCCATGTATCACAGAAACAAATCTATAAAGGCATTTTTAGCTTGGTAATATAATTTAGACAGTTATATCCAAGCAATCTGATAGGTGACAGACGTGTTTCAGGAACTAATAATTCATGGTTTGCTGTGTTTCATTAGGTGCTATGCCATCCAGTGGTTAATCATGATTTTTTTCCCCCCCCCATTTGTCATGACACAGTACACCCACAAATTCAGATTATATAATATCATCCCTGGTACTGTTGCAATAGCTCATCCCGAGTTAAAGTAATAACATTATGTGAGAGTAATTCTCTTAAATCTATGATGAATGTGACCTATAACATCTTGAAACTTACAGTCCTGTGAAAAATAAAATTTTCACAGATTCTATAAAGTCTTGTAAAAAAAAATTAAGTACACCCCATGATTCAACTGCTTGTAGAACCACCTTTGACAGCAATAATGTGATGTAATCGTTTTCTGTAAGACTTTTCTTTTAAATATTGCTTCAGTTTATTGAGGTTTGTGGGAATTTGTTTATGCTCAATTCTCTCAAGGCCTTGTCTTAAGGCATTTCACTTGGTTAAGGTCTGGATTTTGACTAAGCCATTGCAACACCTTGATTCTTGACCTTGATTTTTTTTTTTTCTTTTCAGCCACTTAGTGGTAGATTTCCTGGTGTGCTTGGGATCATTGTCCTGTTGCAGGATCCAGTTTCTGCCAAGGTTCAGCTGCTGCACAGAAAGCCTCACATTTGTCTAGAATATTTTGGTGTAGAAAGGAGCTTATGGTCGACTCACTGAGTGCGAGGTGCCCAGTCCTGTAGCTGCAAAACACGCCCGCATTATCACTGCTCCACCACTGTGCTGGTATGAGGTGTTTCTGCTGATGTGCTGCGTTTCTTTTTCATCAAACATGGCACTGTGCATCACGGCCAGAGTGCAAGGCCATGTGATGGCACTCATGCCACCAGCTGTAGCCAAACAAAAACACAGGTCAATGGCAGTGGTGAGCTGAAAGTGGTCTTGGGTGTGGTTAAACGTTTCAAAAGTCGATGAAGGCAACATTTGCAATGCAAAATGTAAGGCTGGCCATGGCACCACATTCAATCTGAGGAAGCCTTCAGGCAATTAAACTGGTAGTTGGATAAGTTGCTGCATAAATGGAGCTTTTTTTTCCACTATGTTGGTTGGTGTTTTAACCTTAGCACTTTTAGACTGGCTGAAATTTCTCATCATTTTGCTGTTCACAGTAAACAAACATATTATACGAGACAGTATATCTGAAGCGATAGTATGTAACTATAATTAATAATAGTCTAACATTACTATTTAATATTGTAGTATGCATGCACTGACAGGAATGTCAAGATCACAGACACACTGTAAACAAATAAAATGTTTCAACTAAGAAGTCTGGATTTATTTTGAGAGACAAAAAAGGCTTCTTCTTCGGCTCCTTTCGGCCTCTTCCTTTAGAGGTCACCACAGTAGATCATCTGCCTCCTCACCGTATCCCCTTTCTCTAGCATCCTCCTCAGGTACACCAGCCCTCTGTATGTCCCTTCACTACATTCATAAATCTTCTCTGTGGTCTTCCTCTTTTCCTCTTGCCTGGCTCCTCCATATTCAGCATCTTTTGTCCATTATTCTTGGAGCAAGCAAAGTACAGACGAAAGTACCACTGGGTAATGGTACTGAATGCCAGGTACCAGTTCAAATGTGAAAGGTGCCCAATACTAATAGTCACATAACCTGATGATCAATTAATCTAGAATGCTCGATTAACAGCACCTTTTACATGAAATGGAGTAAATCATCACAATGAGAGCTCAGTGTTTTCACAAATGGTCCATGTGTTGTAAACCCCCAGTCTTAAGCTCTTTTCAGCTCCTCTGACTTTTAAACTATACAAAAGACCCTGTTTTGGTAATACTGTACTGCTTAGTCAGAGTAATATTTTCCATCAGTCACAGATGGAACACTCGCTCAGAATGTCGCTTAGTCATTAGACTTATTGCATTATTGTGGGAATAAATGACTAAGGTCTGACATAATCGCCGTTTACTCCTTGACATCTCAAAATTAAATAAAAAATTGGCCACCTTTAAGGGTCTTAAATCTTAGAGATCTTAAATATTTCAATTAACACAACAATAAGTGTCCTGAGTTTTATAATGAAGAATAGAGTTTAGCCATTCATAGAAACGAGCACTTACAAAGTTGAAGTTATGCTAGCTGATAATGACCTGCCATCCCCTGGCAGGCTACAGAAGCGTCAGTAGACCAATATAAACACAGCGGTACAGCCAGCGTCTTTTAGAAGTTTTAGACTGAGGGTTTAATTATTTCCACTAAAAGTACCCTCAATATGGGGTCAGTCAGTGAGGCACATCTGCAAGCGACCAATCAACACAGACATGAGCTGTCACTGACAAAGAACAAAATTGTCTGAGATGACACCATTAATTCATATTTTTGGTCTATGGTTTTAAATGATTTGCTGTGACAACACCAGGACCCCAAGCTTAATCTCCATATCAAAATGTTAGTTGGTCAGACAGTGAGTGGTCTTTTCTAAATTGTTAAATTATTTGTTTCTGGGAGACCATCGATTCATAGATCAAAACACACAGCACATAGAAAAAATGGAATCCTCGGAATATAGGCTTTGACTTGGAAATAGCAGCCTGGTATGGTGGATACATCACCCCTTAACAGGCAGATATCCCCTGTCCTCTTAACAATGAACACTAAAATTTAATCGCCTGCTTCAGGATACTCTAGCTAAAAAAAAACAAAAAAAAAACCTCACAAAACACGGCAATATTCATATCTAGCTCTGTAATGATTCATGCCATTAATAAACCTGTCTGCTTGCTTCTTGACTGCTACTTTTTATGGGTAGCTGAAAAAATACTGTACAGAAACTTTTGGAAGTGGCCACTTTATTCTAATTCCCTATTTTGTATTTATTTATTTTATTTTTTTTTTTAGTGCAAAGAAACTGACTGTAGTGGAGCATGCACAATTTCGTCGTACCATGTACAATAGGGTTTAATCCCGGGACCCAGGATTCCCGGGAAATGCGATCAGAACCATTTCCTGTTTCCCGGGAAACGTTAAGACGGGAAACCGGGAAAAAAGTCGCTTCAGAAAGAAAGCTTCAGAATGTTAAATTTAAGGAAATATTGA
>JAVDPK010002299.1:92513-112706 GCA_034780415.1 Cichlasoma orientale
CACACACACACACACACACACACACACACACACACACACACACACACACACACACACACACACACACACATACATGAACTTCTATCCCCACCAGTCCCTGCTCTCCAATTTACTGCCAAAGCTGTCTCTCCAAAAGCAAATCTCTTTTTTTTTCTCCTCAAAACATCACAATGACAGTCACATCTGGCAACTCCAAACAAAACAAAAAGTTTGAGAAAGGCCATCATTATACCGTGGCCAGTTAGATGTGATTCGAATTGTGATGATGGAAATGGCAATCACTGAGCCACACAGGAAGCAGCTCCCTGTAGCCAGATTTGAAATTTGAAATCATTAAGGGAAATGTAGCTGTGCACTGATCTTTCTGAGTTTGTAAGTGTAGGAGTTTTTATTCTTATGACATATACCTTTTAAAATAGCGGCCTTTGCAATGTTCAGCTGTGCAAGTGCTCCAAAACACAATGGAGCTGCTTTCTGATGGAAACAATGCTATACTAAGAGGTTTGTGCATCAGTGGTGTGAAGATGCAAAGCAGCAGCATAATAAGGTTTAGGGTGAATGTATATGTTCTATGATGCACATGAATGACATCTCAAATTGATTTTTGACCTAATTTGAAATGAAAAAGCACTCAGCTGGGACTGAAAAAGCTCAATTACATGTCTGAAATTCACTTTCGCTACTTAAAATTTGTATTGAATGCTGGTATATTACGGGTCTTTATCAGTTTCTTTAAAGCAGTAGTTCCAAAATCTTTTTAGTCACATTTTTTGTTTTGCAACAAACACAATAAGCTAGATCCTCAGAAGGTCCAACCTGCAACCTGGACACCCCCGAGAGTCTGCTGCCAGTGTCGCATTGCCAGACACCACAGGACACCTCCAGAGAATCTGTGTCCAAGTCCTGATAACTCAGAGCTATATGGGCAGCACGAGGGGGGACCTACGCAAGGTTAAGCCAGTGATTTTAATGGTGTGGCTGAATGATATGTATTAGTTATTTCTGAACTATATTGCTAAAAGTATTCACTCACCCATCCAAATCACAATACTGACAGTTCTCAGTGTAAACTATAACTTTACTCTGTGATCTGTGAACTGTGATCTCATATGTTGATCTATATCTTTTAAATCAAGTGAAGAAACAGGCTTAAAGCTGGCTGCTGACAGGGAAATCATACTGCTGTTACACTGATGCTTCTCAGTCTAAATTGCAAACTGTAACCACCCTCTGCTCCAATTACTAAACGCCTCTCTTTTCTCTGTGAAGTCACACCACTGCTCTCGCTCTCTCTAGGTCAATCACAAACTTACTAAGCGCTGAACCGTTCTGTAAAGGAAAAGTGCGACAGCCAATGCATTGTAACAGTGGGTTAACAAGTTAATATATACTCTTTCTGAATCTGCTTAATGATACATTCATGTTTACTGTAATAATTTTAAAAGGATAAAATAATCAATACTGCAATTACTTCTTAAAAATACTGTATATGCACTGTGCTGCTGTAGCTCCTGTTGTTTCTTTAAGCAGACACTAATGAGGCACACAGGCACACCATGCCTTACTCTGGATGTTGCATAAACCTATGTCTGTATTATTTAATTACAGATTTAAGTAACACATTTGTCCCTTCTTTTCTTAGCTCTCCCTTTGCTGCTTTTTGCTAAAATTTGACCCTGAACTGCAAATTTTGCACCAGTGCCTAAATATCAGACTCTAGACGCTATGTGTCAACTCATCATCCACCTACTTCCCCACCATGAGATTTTGTAATAGGCAGGTTTCCAGGGGCCTTCAAAAATCATGCATTTAAAATAAAAATATAATTAAAAAAAAACACATTCTGGAGAAAATGTAATGCATTTCACAGATTCCATTTTCACATGAAATTCATAGACTGGCAAATGTTCTGCAACATCCATGTTTCTAATTCTTTTAACAGCCTTTTTTCTTATTATTGTTTAATGTATTACATTCACTTACTTAGAGCCAAGAAAACCTGCTTCTCTACTTAACCCCGATGCATCATTCATAGACGATACATAAAAGATGCGCACTGCCACTATGATGTCACCTGTTCCTTTGTGAATTTTCAGCAAGCTTCTTAAGCACAATACATCCATGTACCTGATAATTAGTGCTACATATAAGCAAAATATAAAAAAATTCCCTCACTGAAACTGGAGCACAGCCATCTGGGATGGATTTTAGCATAATTAACCACCCGGGTCCAGTTCATTGACTTAAATTCACTGAGATGACGCCAATCAGAGATCAGCTTACTTAGCAACCACAGTGGGTGCTAAGTAAGCTGATAATGCGTAGATTTAGGCAGTTGGACCAATTATTTTTCTATGAGACTATATTTATTTATTTTAAAGTATAAGTCTTTGGGGATTATCTGTGGGAGAGTATTTGTATCTGCCTCTGTTTTATTTATGTTTTTATTTATTTATTTTTCCACAGTATATTGCCTATGACATATCTTTATCTCTTTTATGCTTGCCGTCTACCCTAAGGCATATCATTTACCCATTCACCATTCCGCACTCCCAGTCCCCTTTTTCTCCATCTTAATATTCTGAAGTTACTTGTTGAAACATAAGGCATGATGTGGAAAGATTTTACGAGAGGTTTACAGGGGTCAGATTCGGCCTCATTTGCATTCTACTATCACAGTGTAGTTTCTTAAGCCCTGGGGCAATAAGGGATATTACATGTATGAATGCTGTGAGCCCTTAGAACAGTGTTAACAAACCAAGACATGAGGCAAAGCCTAGATCTTAACAGGATTAATAAAACACAATGAAAACAAAGTATAATGCCAGCTATACTGAATAAACAATAAATAAAAACAGGTTTGGGGATAAGCCTTTAATGTTTGGACTAATTATGCTGGATCACTTTATTGTGTTGTCCCACAATGGCACAATAGTCCCTGCTCAAACATGAAATCCAAAGTGTTATAGTTTTTAGCGTTAGCCAGTATGCAGGGCTTCTCTTGGGGCCAAGAGATGTCAATTTCATGTTCAGGGGATGTGTGGATGACTGCGCATCCTCAAATACATGTATGTTGTGTCAGTGCAAACTTGTCAGAGTGTAGACTATAACACAATGCTCTAACTACACGTGTCCTACAGGAGGACAGCATGCAGATTTGGAAAAAGTAAGATCAGATTTTAGCAGTTTCAGATACAGAAATGGGTGATTTATTCACAGGTCACAAAAACACGAAGAGAACGAGAATCTCAATTTAACCGATGTAGAACTGAACTAAATCACCAATATAGTACAGGTCTGAATAAAAAAACTACTTATAGAGTCAAGAGCAAAAACAAGGCAATACAACTCCGCCCACACACACGCATACACACACACACACTCTTGTAAATTATCATCACTCCCATGTTCCATTACATTACATACATTACAGCAAGCCTTTCAAACGAACTCTGGCAGATTTTTCACATAAACCCCCACATAAACACAAGCCCATATAACATCCTGGCACTTTAATGATGTAAACACACGCACGCCTCTTACCGGAGTGAAGTTCATGACTTTGAGAATCCAGATGGTCAGTGCCAGGTTAACAATCATGGTGACGAGGAGGAGGAGGATGAAGAAGTACAAGCATCTCTTCCTCCAGCCATAGATCCCCACTGCCGGGTAAACCTGTGCACCACAAACTGAAGCCCCTCTCTGGTGGAGGGGGTTGGGCTGTGCTGCAAGGATATACTGCTCCTGGGTCATCTGGGAGAGACACAAATATAATAATACATGTAACATTAACTCATCTTTATGAGGAATTTCTGTCATTCTTACATTTTATTTGAAGCTTATCTCTACACTGACAATTTTTTTAAGGAATGGAAATACAGAAGCTTTATTGCCACTATTTGTCAGCTACAGACACCCTCGCAGAATATTGTACACATTTTTCCTTTTGTTGTGAAGGTTTGTATTCCTTCAGTTCTGCAAAGATGCTAGACAAGCACCACGGAGGAAGCATACAGCTGTAAGGAGAAAGAGTCCGAAAGAAGCAATCAATGGAATTTTTATTCCTCCCTTTTTCAGTCAGTGTTGTTGTGGCCATTTTTAAGGCATACAGTAGGTAAGCTACACATATCAGATGGCTTCAGTTGGAGAGACACTTACTTTGTTACATTAAAATTCCAGATGTCCACTTTAGTTACTCTGTCCCCTAGTGCTTAATTGATTGTTAAGGAAAAAAGGCAGAATTAAAGACTTAACAACAGTCATATTATGTAGTGCACCATATAAGCAAAGGCAGGGAGAGGAGGGGCTAAACTTTCAAGGTTTTTAGAGGAAGGAATGATGGAAAAGATGAAAAACACAAGACAGGAAAGACGAAGAAGAAGAAGAATAGAAGCAGTTGAGAGTTTTGAGAGTGAGATAACAGGGGAGAGAAAGAGTGAGTCCAAAGCATGATAAAAATGAGATAGAGGTGGAGCTGTAAAGTGGAAAGATAGCAGCGCATTCAGTACTGAAAGATAGAAAGGGAGGACGGAGAAAGAGAGAGAGGGGAGATAAGATGGTACAGGAGGACAGTCCATTAGTTGTAGTGCAGCAATTGGAGTCATTGGTGGCAAGAGATATGGACACTGGCTGCAAGGCACTATTATCTCTGTCCATCTGACTCTCTAACTCTCTCACTCTTTTTACCCCACGCTCTATACCTCAGATTCCCTCTTGGTTCCTTCCTGCTCTCTCCCTAATTCACCTCCTATCTCACTTTTGCACATCGCTGTCTTCCTCTTTATCAGTCTCTCTCTTCACACACATAGACACAAACACACAAATACACACACGTGCACGCACGCACACACACAAACACACACACCTACACGCACACACATTATAAGTCTTTATTTGCTGAGGCTGCATGACCTTAACACCTCACTGACTGTTGATTTTTCTTTCCCCCCTGCAATGCCTTTTTTCTATATGGTCTCACATGATGACACCCAACAAGCCTTGATGATAAACAAAAATGCTGACTTCTGCCTCGCCTGCAGAAAAAAAGGAAATGCAAGCTTGGCTTATCTAAGTTATATTGTTTCATTTTTGGGGGGAGGAGTCTAAAACTACAAACTTGTTATCGGTGTCTCCACAGGGGTCCTGTTTTTACACCAAAGTGGCAAACCCAAAGTCTTTTTGAGTTATTGATGCCATGATGGTGCATAAACATCTACAAAAACCTTAGCAACCTTTCAAAATCTAACAGATTAGCCTCGAGTGGTTAGCGCAGTGGTTATCACAGTGTGAAGGGTCTGGGTTTGAATCCACTTTGGCCGGGACCTTTTTCTGTGTGGAGTTACAGTAGCATGTTCTCCCCTTGTGACAGGCTGGCTCCCTCTCACCCTCTGACAGCTGGGATAGGCTCCATCTTCTCAGACTTATTTTGAAGTCTTGTGAAACAGCATTATTTTCTTCCCCGTTCCATTAAGGATTAGAGTCCAGTTAATCGAGAGCTATATGGTCTTGCCTCTCAAGCTGCTAGAGATAACTCAAGGTAAAGATGAAGTATAAGGGAAATTTACATTATTCATTTAATAGCATTTTGATTGGATTCAAAGTCAATTCCAGCCTATACAAGGTTATACATAAAAAAATTGTAAATACGATAGATATTTAAGAGTTTTGAGATTGTCTTATATGGAAATTTACAGTAACCTGCCTATAGTTAGTGTGAAATTTTAGGATATCATTTCCTCATTTTAAAACATTTTTTAACCAAACCGATCTAAACTTATTGTAATCACTAATACTAAAATCTAATAGTGTCACTCCAGCAACATCATTCTGTCTCATACATTCTTCAAGGTGATGGTGCGATAACACAGCAGCGTGTGTTTTCCTTTACACGCCGGGAACCCTTTTCCACCTGAATTAACAAAAATACTGGATGAATGAACTGTGATAAGACAGAGCAAAAGCACATCAAATTAAGGTGGCAACGCACCCAAGATCGAGTGAATAGCAACTCAACAAAAAATTCAGACTGATGTGCAGAAATGCTTTTGGCACCATTCAATACAGAGCACGGTTTTAAAGTGCATATTCCATGTGTGATATATTTTTTTAAAAATTTAAAGGCCAACATTTGCTAGAATGGAGGAAAAAATAAAAACACTATTTAACACCAGATTTCAGTGAGGTGATGAAAGGATGTGATACATACTGCAATCTGCTTTTTGGCAAAGGGAAGCTGAAGCTACTTTAAATGTGCATACAAAACGAGCATTCAAGTTTCTATCAAAGTGTAACCCAGTTGATTCATATCTGAGCACAATTTGGGTATGAGGCACATATTAATGCCAAGTGCAATGAGGGCTTAATATTTGTCAAGTGGGCTAATTGATTAAAGATATTTTGCCAGTGAAGGAATTCTCCTGCAATGGTCTTAGCAGTTTCAGCTGTTTCTCTTTTTGGGTGCATCTATTCAGTCTGTGCAGACACAATGCATGTGAATCGATAGCAGAGCCTTGCTGTAGAATAGGAGAGCGGAATGGGCTGCTGATCATTTTATTTCTGAATTCCACACTTAATCAATAGCACAATGTGCGTAGCTGTGTGCTGATATGTTTGTTATATGTGTGCGCTGAAGGTTTCTGTGCTGACCAAGAATGCTTATCATTTTCCTGCATGCATCTACAATAGGAATCAATAGATGCACACAGATATTTTTGAATGTGGGTGTGTGTATATATCAGTTTTGCACGTGTTTCGTGGTGCTGGGGCAACACTGTCACTTAGTAAAAGAACTAATGTAACCAGGGCTTTTTGCTTTGTTTTGTCTTCAGTCAACAGGTGGCAGTCAATTGCATAATGTCACTCCTTAATTGTGTGTGGCCAGTTTTGTGACTGTGCAATTTATCACTGCATGATTTACTGTAAACACCCTCCAATACGCTCTGTCACTGGCTCACTCATTGTCTTTACACTGTATTTATGTCTCATTTCGCTCAGAGCTATCTGAGGTTATCAGTCTAACTCGGCATGCTGACAAAATATCCCGTCCACCCACTCGGCCTTTTGTTACAGAAAATCCAAAAGAAAATTGGGTCTTTGTTTCTTCCGTTTCATTTTTTAAATTATTTTTTCTGTCCTTGTCCTTATTCTCCTCTTCACCTCTCCTTCACTGGTCTGTTTGAATTATCCTAGCTAAATATGCTTTTCCTGCTTTATTAAATCATTTGATGCACAACATACAATAAGCTTATGACATATATAAACCTATTAAAATGCTATTTATATTGTTATTAAAAAAATAATTTCTCAAATTATTTTCTCCCTTTTCTTGCTCACTTCATTTTTTTCTTATTTTATTCTCATTGTTGCTAGCCAATCAATTTTATTCTCTCCTTTTCTTTCCCTCACTTCTTCTGCTCTACACTCATCCATCCTTCCCTTTCTCTTCTAATGCATTTCGTAGATTGAACTGACAAGAGAGCCATCAATCAATCCTATAGTGTACCCTAGCCTGGAGGCCCTGCGCAGTGTGACCTAACTTTATTAATATCATAATGCCATGACAGCTGTAAAAACAAACGCTACGATAGCCACATCACCGTTGATACCATTACAGCATACCATTAGTGAGTTGAATCAATTCAGTTAGTCTGCTTGATTTTCACATTCATGTTGTATGTGGTGTTGAGGTTTGTAAACTTAGTTCAGCTACAGAAATAAGAGGTAGCACGCTAATGAGCAAAATTGCCAGCATGATGGGGTTGGTGTGGTCGATTTGGTGTATATGACAAACCTACAGTAAAAACATTCTACAATACCCTCATATTATCTCGTCATGAGGCCCAGCTTTTTAGGGAATAGAACAGAAAATACAAGAGAAAGCTGACAGGAGATGAGACATGCATAGGAACAGCGGGGAGAAGAGGAGACAAATGAGAAAAATGAAGAAGAGAAAAATATGATTGTGATCCATCCATGTGACATCTCCACCCCCACAACCTCCCAGAAGAAGAATCTCAAAATAAACAACATTAGTTTACAAAAAGCTAATAATAAGAATTAGAGGACAGGAGATAGTACTTGAAAAAAATCTTTCCACGATATTGTATTTCATCTTTCAAACAGTGACATTTTGCATAAAAAAAGACATTCACAATCCATTATGACAAATAGACAATCACAAATTTGTCTTCATATGGAGGTCTTATGGGCCCCTTGCAGATAACAGATCATAGTTTAGTTCAGACTGAAAGCAATATGATGGAAAATGTAATTTTAATAATAGCAAAAATAGCTTTCACTATAAGTTATTTTTTATTGTTCCTTCCTGTACACTTCTGGTTAAATTTTCCTTTTTTAAATTTTTATATGAAGCCTTTCTGAATGTCCAGTAAGACATATTTCAAAGGAAATGAACACAAATGTGCAGTGCCAACCTCCGCTATTATGCAACTAAATGATTTTAATACATGTGGAATGTAAATTCAAGTCAGAAACACTTTACTGCACTGTGCATGTGAAGGCAGAGACTGGGAATAGATGTGTGCATCCTGATTATATACTGTATGGGAAAGCTGTGCAGATAGGCAAGTGCATATAGATGGATTTGATGGGGGTGCAAGTGTGGATAATAAATAGAAGGCTGAATGGATGGACTTGCCAAAAGAAAATCAGGAAACATGGGAATTTTGTTTCACAGCTGAAATCCAGATCAAAGCATAATTTAACATGCGTGCATAGCTGATTGGTGCTGCTGCTGTGCAATGTCAAGTGCTGTGGGCAATCTACAGTAGTGTATCTGTCGGAAAGCAACCCATGAGCTTATAATCAACAATACCTCAGCTTCAATATCACTCAACACTTGACATTTAAGTTCAAAGATCCAACACTGAATTTTTGAGAATGAATCCTATAAGTGTAAATTGAATATGGTTTGTTAGTCTGCTTTGCCCCTTGTGGAGTACAGGGCTCCCACCGTCATCTTTCACCTCTTGCGGTCCGTTGTGGTCTGTTTGACTACCTTCCAGGTTGGTCCTGATGTCCCCAGTGCCTTCATCAAACTGCTATCTATCAAACGCCTTCTCAAAATCTGTGAAGGTCACACAGAAGGATGACTGCCACTCTAATGACTGTTCTACAATATTCCTACAAAAATTGAATATGGAGCAATAAGTATAGAATAGTATAATTATAGAAGTATAAGTATAGAATGGTATGTTATGTTATGGCACGGCATGGCAGTGTTTGGTTTTCAGATCTTTTTTTCTTTTCTTTTTGTGATAAATGCAAAAAATTTTTGCCTATTAAGAATAAATGTTTAAATTTAAAATATGTATATATTTCTTCAATTTATTGCAATCTGAGTGCAAACCAATAGCAACCAGTTCTCTCATTATACTTTATCATCATATCATCTACTACGATGATTTAAAAATCTCAGGCTTATTTACCTTTAAAAAATGGAATGCAGTATATTGTCACTGTGTAGTGTGCGGGGTCAATTCTCTCGGTTAACTAAAGACACATAAATAAAATCACTAGCACCACAGTGGGCATCAGTTGTTCTGATGTGTGGCGGAAACATCACAGGGGATTTCATGTTGAATGCTTACACATGCAACAAACTGTTGGTGTTACGGTGCGCTGTATTTGTTTTGTTTTTGGGTTTTTTTTTTTTTTGTTTTTGTTTTCATGTGTTTGTCTGAGTGTGTTTGCACCAGTGTAATAAAACACTAAGCCAACTGAATTGGGAGCACTTTCTGTTGGCTGTTGGTTTGGACAGCCTGTTATTCTTCTCTGTCACTGTGGGCATTCAGGTGTTCAGCCACTGGAATGGATAACACACACTCACACACACACACACACACACACGCATAAAGAGCAAAAAAGTAAACACATTTGGGCAGACAATCACAAAATCACACTGCGGCCACATGCACCAGCAAACACACAGGGATGTTTTCAAATCTAAACAATGTGTTCACACCTAAATATATTCAGACACACAAACAGGGCTCTTTTGCAGTGAGCTGTCCAGTATTCCAACAGATTTACGAGGTGCTGCTATAGGCCTGGTGTAAAAAGAGAAGAATTAAAAGGAGAAGTCTTGCTCTCCTTTTCTTTCTCACACACAAACAGCTGTCCCCATGTAACCTACTTGTGATGGACAGAGGAACAGGACACCATGATCGCACCATCGGGGAGAAGTACACTTCCTAAAAAAAAGGCACCTACTCCATGGACTCAGATCTTGGTTTGTTTTGAAAGTGAATGCTTTACACACGCATGCTTGTTTGGCTTCACCATTTGGCACCAAATTAAAGCACTTAAGTTTTCATTTGGTGCCACAGTTCACAACAACATTGGGTTATCAACTCCTTCATTATTGCTTTTCCTGTTGTTCTGATGTTTATGCTTTTTGAAACCCTGCTTTGGAGCTAAAAGGATGCTTTACTGTCGTCTCTATTTATAGAAGCAAAAGCGTCTCTAGACAGAGATTTGTCTCTGTCTAGATTTATCAGCCTCGAATGATGTCTTTCATTTGTTCAGGACCCACGAGACTAATTAGTGGATGATTAAAATGGAGAAGGGAAATGGGAGAAACCAGGAAAAAAAAGTTAGATATTTTGAAAAAGAGAGGTAAAAAGAGCAGGTAGAGAATAAAAATAAATAAATCCTTATTGCGTCCTCTCGTGGTGTAAGACTATTTGCATTAGCAGGTAGCTGAATGAATGTTTGGGTACTCAAAACTGTCAAATTGATTGTTTTTATCTTTTGCCTCACACTCACAGCACACCTAACTGCATGCTTGCACCAAAAACCTTTAACAGCAGATGCACAGTATGGTGATGTTTTAGAATCAATCGTAGCTTCATTATAGTGGTAGAGCTAAGACAGAGACAAAATTACATGAGCTTTAAAATATAGTGTTCTTAAAGATAAGAGCTAAGGCAGCTTATGATCTTTATTAAGAAGGCACATTTTGAGTTAAATATTTGCAAGGATATAGCATGCCCTTTTTTCTGCATACTGCAAACAATGATATCCGTACATTTAAAGCCTTTAAACTGACTTAATGCCGTCTGTTCTGCAGTATCTGCTCTAACCTCCGGTATCTGTAAATTATTAATGACAGCTTTGTAATAATATTAGGAACAAAGTAAGACTGATAGCCGGTTAGACAATAGCTGTGAATTGTAGTTTAGAGGCTCAACAATCATCATTCTTCTCTCTTACTCATTGGCAGCTGGTAAAGATTCCCCTCACACTGATTCATCATGACACACCACGACTTTTCAGATGCTGAGCATTCATGCTGAACTATATTTATTATTGCAGTATAGTTTCTGTAACAAAAAGAAATAAATAAACTGTGAAAACTCTGGCCGAAACATTGTCGACGCAGAATACTGTAGAGTCTGCGTAGAAGTTATTTCAGAGGCATGAGCAGCTCTGCAGTTTCGTGTCGTGCTAGACAGAGAAGGCCTCGCCATAATGCTGAAATAGAATATCCTATACTCATATTGTGATGATTTGGTTATAACACACAGGTACATAAAGTGACGGATCTGCTCATCAAAACCTGTTTATGTAGTTATTTGGAAGCTCAGTCCAGCACTGAGACTGTATACACGTGTGTACATGTGTAAATGCAGTGGTCTGTAAAATAAGAGTAATGTTATTTTGGCTGTCATTATGCGTGCATCTTTGTGAGATCTGCAAAGTACACTGTTGTTTTTCTTTTGTTTCTTTCTGTCATTATGTTTGCCTCTCTCCGCTTAAATTGTCTTCCAGCCCCATTCTTGCTCTTCCAATATATTGTTGATTTCTTTTTTCCTCCCTCCCTCCTTTTTCCCCTCGCTCTGGCATGCTGCCTCCTGCTGAGTCAGTATCTGTCAATCAAGAAGCCGACACTGTTAAACACCGCCAACACCAACAGCAGACCTAAACTCGATCTTTTTTTTTTTCCTCCTCTCTCTTCATGAGGCGATAGATGGAAAGCTTCATGGAAAGAGACTTTGCTGCCAATGTGGCCTCTTTTATTTAAGCTCTTTGAAATCCACAAAATAGGTTATGAGTGACTACTGGTTTTTTAAGCTTGGTAGCTCATCACATAAAATAAATGTGAAGAAATTATCACGCTTACACAGCCTAGGCATGATTTGCCAAATCTAGATTTCAGTTTTGCACAATTTTTTAACTAAATCTCAATTTAACACCAGTTTTATTAAATGATCACAAGTGTACATTTTCTCTTCAGTGCGTATAGTAAAATACAAGAGTCACCTCTGTTGCACAGGATAAGTTCATCAGAGTTACCAGCCTCAGAAACCGCAAGTTAACAGCACCCCGGATAAGAGTCCACCTAAATGCTTCACAGAGTTCAGGTAGCACACACATCTCAACCCAGACCGTACTGCGAGGGCATGAAATATCAACAGCATGTAAGGGTTAAACTCAGTTCCTTTTTAAGGAACTAAAATACAAATTTGTTGAAAAACATTAACAAATGAAAAAAGAAAATCTCTTGAATTTTGATATGACAATGCAATTTAATTTGAAAGCAAATGTACTTACTTTTCATCCTAGTTATACAACCCATTCAGAAACACCACAAAAGTATGTCAACTCACATCATCACTGTCACACACGGTCAACTCTCGTATCTCATTAGTCAATTACAAAACACTTGGCACACTAAAATCTTCACTTTTGTAAGTCACTGTGTACAGAAAGCTAGTGATGTTTTAAAAAAAAGGGATGTTATATTTTCAGTGAAGATCAGTAACATGGTAAGTTTAGGCTGAGGATCCTGTGTGTGTGTCTCTGTGTGTGGCATTACAGCCGAGAAGATAATCACTGTGACTTTGAGAAAGGGACAAGAAAGAAAAAAAAATTGTTTCTGTTTCCCACTGTGTTATTTCTAAGAGGGGGTATAACAATGGTGTAGACCACTCTGTGTGAATGAGATAGCGACACTTAGAGAAGGAAATACAAGGAGGAATAACAAGAGGGAGAGAAAGACAATTTCCAAGGGCAGTCATACTGTGAGAGATGTGATGGACGCCTGCTGTAAGTGCATCACGTGTGTGTGTGTGTGTGTGTGTGTGTGTGTGTGTGTGTGTGTGTGTGTGTGTGTGTGTGTGTGTGTGTGTGTGTAAATCTTCTGGTGACAGAATCAGCACACAGGCTTTATGACCCCATTCAGTGAGCTGGCCTCCTCTATCATTACCCCACCATCCACCCCCACTACACATTAAAAAACACTCACACACACACTTCCCTCATTTTGCCCAGTCGCCATGCTTTTGGCACTTTTGGCAAGTGTATGCAAGCTTTACCACCAGCTCTTATATTCAGACTGTTTCCTTTTAAATACTAGATGACTTTTGTGAATATTTTTATCATGTCTTCGATAGCAAAGCAAAACAAATACATTACATTGCCAAAAGTATTGAACTCATCTGTCAGTCAACCACACCAAACTCGCCCATCCGTGTCTGCTTTGTGCACGGGTGCACAGTCATATTGGAATGGGAAGGGGCCAGCCCCAAACCTTCCACAAATTTGGGAGCATCAGTACCACACTGGGAGTCACTGAGCTCCTCAGAGTCACCCATTCTTTCACAAATGTTTGTAGAAGCAGTCTGCATGCCTGGGTGCTTGATAGCCATGGAAGTGACTGGAATACCTGAATTCAGTGGTTTGGATGTATGAGTGAAAACTTGTGGCAACATAATGTATCTCTTCCCCTCCGTCCTAGCCGTATGTCTAGTACAGGCAAAAATAGCTAAACTATATATACATAATAAAAAATGAATGACAGAAAATGTACCTGATTATTATTTATGACACATGCATTAGTCAGGGATGATTAGTCATCAGGTTTTTGACTACTAAACTGCCAGGGCCTATCACTTGGCAATATTGGGAGCAGACATACTTGATCCTGCCTTGTTCTTCTGCTTTGGCTTTACCATTACTTTGACCTCTCTCTTTGAACACCCACCACATACACCCCCCCCTCCCCCAAGCCTCCACACACCGCCATGCACCACACACACAAATCTCTGTTGTTGTCATTCAATGTACTACAGTACTTGCATTTCTTTATGACTTCTATCCTAATTGAGTTGTCTGTTGTCAGCCCAGCAGCTCCACTCAAAGCTCCCTTTCATGCTCTTGACCAAAGACTGTATATGTGACTGATGTATGTGATGAATGTCCAGCAGTCTCTCATGTCCAAGTCCCTCTATGGAGCACTCATACATCAACCTCTGAGCACAGCACCATATAATGGAATGAGGACAGACTGGCTTACAAAGTAGGGATGAAAGGGAGAATGAGAAAAGAGTTGGGAGATAAGGAAATTAGTGACAGGGGGACAGGCAAGTGACTGTGTGACTCACATTCACGACTCCCTCTCTTTCATTTGTTTATCGTTTGTTCTACAATTGCAGTTGTCTAAAAAACATCTCTTACTCAAACTCTTTTTGCTACTATGAACACTTATGTTCACGCACTCTAAGCAGCATTTTGAACTCATTTCCATCTTTCATTTCTATAAGATTAATTGCCATTATGGTTTTTAAGCATTTTTTAGTCTTCATCTGACCTTCCTAGCTATCCTCCATCAACTGTTTTTAAATGTATTTTGCTTAATAGTCCTTCTCAATCACCTCTTTTCAGAGAATACCACATGACATATTAATTAAAATTTCATTCCTGAAATGGACATCTTTAAACAGATTATATTAAAGCCTGCAAATGTTGTTCCCTGGAATTTGCTGGCACAAAGTCAGACTTGGTGGTTTTCTGATGCTTTTATATGTGTGTGAATATCAAATCCCTGAACTGCTTACCCTTTCAGTCTTGCACTGACTTGTCTTTGAAAAGGTCTCTCTGTCTCTGTGTTTACAATCCTTTACAATCCCAATTTATTATTTGGGAGGGTTTCATTCAATTTTAATATCGGTTTTAATAAAACGTAATGATAAACTTCCATACTTTAGCCAAAACTGTATGCATATACAGTAATGTGGAAAAGTACACACATAAGCCATAAAGGAATCAGAAATAAAAAAAAGAAATAAGAACAGAGAAGTGAACTAAACCCCTGATCACTTTGTTATGATCTGTTACTTTGCTTTGGTAATGTCATAAATGTACACTACTGTGCAAAAGTCTTGAACCACCTTTCTTGCAAACTTTTAAATTGGTCTTGAGCGATAGTTCTCCAGGCTTTCTGACAGTGGCTGTTTTTTTAATCCATTCATTAATTCAGTCCAGTACCTGTCCATTTTTAAAACATCACGTAACACTTACTGTGCATCAGTTAAGCATAAAAAAGACACCAAACTCAAGGGCAACTTATTAGACAACTTAGCAAAGAAAACAATTTTAAGTTGAATCTTTAGGAACTTTGTTACTGCCAACCTGTCGCTAAAACACATTCCCATTAGCCAAAAAAACTTGGCATGTTGTCACATGGTGTGCAGTGTGTCCTTAAAAACTTTGAGGAAACTGAACAAACTGGAGGAAACGAGAAGAAGTGGCAGGCCTAAAAACTGTCTACAGATGAACCGTATCTGAAAGTTATGTCATTAAGACCTGACACTAGACCTGATAGATGCATCTGGCCTTCAGTTGATCCATTTACTGTTTACCAATGCCTCATTAGTAATGGTGAAAGTCATTTTAATGAGCCATTAAGGAAGGGAAACAGGGTGAAAAGGCTGAGATCTGTCAAATTACACCAGAACTATAAAACACGGTGGAGGCTCTGTTACAGTTTGGGGCCGTATTTCAGTCAGTGGTGTTGGGGAGCTTGTCAAAACTGATCCACCGTGCAGTACCACTGAGAAAGCATCTAATTGGCATTAGTTTCATTGTTCAGGATGACAGACTCACAACAGACTGCCAGTTCAGTAAAAGCATACCTGGATAGAACAACACACAGTGGAACACTGTCAGTCATGAATTAGACTCCCTAGAGACCGGACCTCAACATTATTGAAGCCGTGTGGGATCAGCTTGACAGAGAATGGAACAAAAGGCAGCCACTTAAAGAAATTAGAAGAAAGCTTGCCTAAGAGAGTTCAGGCTGTGTGAAGAATAAAGATGGTCATACCAAATATCAACTGACAAGCACATCAGAACTCTTATTTTGCCTAATGTGGTGTATTTCCTTGTATGCTTGTATGTTTCAATAAATCACTGCTCTCATTTCCCATTTTCCCAGAAAAATGTAAACAAATGAGGGGTGGCTTGATTTGCACAGTTGTGTATACTAAACAAGAAGCCACCCAAGAGCGCAGATTTCGGCCAAGTCAGCTCACTCTCTGGGCAGTATTTAGTTTGGTTAATAAGATGAAGATCTCGTTAAGTCATAAAATTTATATACCTGGGTCAGACTTCTGCAAATGGTCATCTAACTTTTATCATTCATCTGCTACCCAAATACTAATTAACAATAGTTAATTAGTCCTTGTAATGGTCCATGTTTTATAGTATTTTTGTTTGGGCCTCAATTTAGTCAGAAAAGGTTTTAGAGCCACATTTTGCAGCTATTTATTGAAGTGGTGCAGCTCTGCTCATGTAATGTTTTGAAGCAACTGAGTAAATTTCACAAAATATCCTTGAGCTTCTTGCTTGCAGAGCCTGAGATACATAAATTTAATTAACATGAACCAAGTAAGAAACTTCCCATAATGACATCGAGTTAAAGCCTAATCCATCAGAAGCTGACAAAGTGGAGATGTCTCTAATTCTTAAAGCACACAACAGTGCAAAAGTACAGGTGCAAAGCTGTCATTCTATCACCGTACTGAGTCTCAGGCTCTATTTAACCATCTTTTGTAAGATGGTTAATGCTTCAATGCTTTCAGAGTAAAAATTGTGTAATTATCCATGTTTAAATAATCATTAGTTGCTAAAAAATATTTCAAAATTAGCTTTACATTACCCATCTGAACAACAGTAAATCCTATGCTACAGTTATAATCTAATGTAATATAATAATTTCTCTCACAAGTAGTTACTAAAGCCAATAACTGGGAAAAGGCATGACTCTGTTTCTTTGAATGCTTGGTGAGTTTATCGCACACACTTTACCCTACAGGTGATCCTTTTTTTAAGAATTTATCAAGTAAAGCTGCATTTAAGTTACTGTGCATCCATATATCAGCTTAAAAAAAAGGTTCCCAAGATACACAAATAGGAGCGCACACACACACACCTAAACACACACACAAAATACACCTGTTTCTAAAAGCAACAAACAGATGCCTCTTTCCCAGCGTACAGCATTGACCTGTGGCTGCTGTTACCGTGGTGATATAATTTATTAATTAGACTACTGTTTGATTGGCTCATTAAAGGACAAATCTAATGAGATACTTGTAAATGAGAGAGGTGGAAGTGATTTATCACTGATGCCAATCACGCTCGCACAAAAACACAGTGGAGATAATCTGCGCTCACAGACACAAACACAGGTACAAAAAGTCACACATGCAACACTTAGAGTGTTAACCTTGTACATGGGCAGGGTGTTCTTGTTTGTGTTTGGGGTAACAGCATCAGGTTTCAAGCTATTACAAAAGGATCTCAAGCCTGACACACAACAGTGTAAATAGAATTAAACAGCAAAGTCAGGTCGAGGAAAGTAGCAAACTGGGATTGACTGCAGAAGAAGAAAGAATGGAAAAACTATAAGCTGACCGAATTTAAAGACATGTTTTTTACTGCAGAGTTACAAGTTGGTGTAGTGGCCGCACAGCAAGAAGGTTACTATTTTGAAGCTCCTGGTTGACTGGGGTCTATCTGTGTTTACATGTTCTCCCTGTGCCTCCAGGCTTTCTTGTGCTCGTTAGAGCAATCTGTGATTAAATTGATCATAGGTGTGAATGTAAGAATCTGTGGTTGTCTGTCTCTCTGTGCTGACCCTGCGATGAACTGGCAACATATTTATAAGGTGTACCGTGCTTCTCGTTGCTGGTCGGCAGCTGGGACAGGCTTCATTACAAACAACAGAACCACGCCTGAATCCACAAAAAATGTTTGAAAAAGTTTAAGAATAGGACAAAATATGTAAACTAAGTGTTTGCTTTGTCAAAAGTTAAGTCAAGCCCACACTCTTGCGATCTTTTTGCAAAGAGCTGTAAACCACTTAAGCAAAGGCAGATGCTTTTTGTTTACAAGAAATGTGTAATAAATGCACTCATATTACAGATGAAAAGTGTTTAAAAACATTTCACCTTTTAGTGAATTTAGACCGGAAGAAGGCGGTAAAGGTCAGAGTAAATCAAAAAGAGGTTTTTTTTATTTTGCTGCCTGGCTGTTTATCCACCAATTGCTTATTTGCCCTTGACACCCACAAGCAGCAATGATTTCTTTAATCATTAATTTTTTTTTTTTGCTTAATTTTTACCTTATCGTTACATACTGTAATTGAATGCATGCATAGTATCTACAAACACGTACACACACAATGATACCTAGAACACAAATGAAAAAGTTGTTGAATCATATAGTGAGTATCATCTGGATATCTGGGTGAGTATCAAAAATATTAGAGCTAGGGGTTGCTCTCATGTTGTTCCCCTACCACTGAGAGTACACCTTGGATGGTTCAGTGAAGAACATCTGGTTTATTCTGCTGGCTTCTATGTCTCTGGTATACCTCTCCTGTGATAGCTGACTAACTTCCCTCCATGCTGCCTTGATCTTAGCCTCTAGTCTTCTTTTCCATGATGGGTACTGTTTCTTGTGGCTGTTGATCTTATAACCAAGCATCTCAAAGATCACTGTTGCTGTGGTATAGATCAGTGATGGTTGCAATAGGGATTGTCTGTGGTGCTGTATTCACATCTTCTAGTAGATTTCTGGAGAGTACTTCACATAGTCTTGGTAATTGGCCACCACCACGGTTTCCAGCTTAGCTGTGATCTTCTACTTCAGGTCAGCTGCTCAGGTATTCAATGTGCCAGTTGTTCCTGGGGCTTTGACGGCGATATCTCCCCCCGACCCGTGTTGTTCTTCGTCGGTCTCTATTTGCAATAGCAGTTGCTTCTTGCAGATGTTGGAACACTGAGTTACTACTAATGAAGCTTATGTGTACGTTCAATAAGGAAGATCTGTATTCACTCCTCTGTCTGCTTTCCTGGGTATTTGGCTGCTAGTTTATTCGTCACATCACCTCTGCTTTCCCATGCTGTCAAAATCAAAGCATCATTGCTCTAGTCCAATCCTCTTTCTGCCCACCTTCTTCAAGCCAATACGGGGGGTCCTGCCCTAATTCCTATCATAGCTGGGATTCCGTTCTGCTTTAATGGGTCATCTGAGCCTAATATCACCAAGTATCTTAATTGAATTCTGTATATCAATATCAATCATGTTCAATTCTTCCTAATGATCTCTCCTTATTGAACTACTGCTGCTAGTCTAGATGTTGGGTGATGAAGAATCCATAGATGTCACATCATCATGTAACCCCTTTCACTTGGGCTACATGTGTAGTAGTATTCCAACAGTTCCTTATTCCTTATTCTCATCTCATGTCCACTTATGATGTATCCTTGTTCCAGTAGCCCACTTATCATCAGTATGCCCTGGGTCCTCAACACCTGACCTTGTTAATCCGGGTGACGTGTGAGCCTGTAAGGCTTCGATTACATGTCTCTCACTCATATTCTGAGGTAGGCTTTGGTAGCATGGGGGGCCTAGCCTGGGGACCCTTATGCATGCCCTGGTCGGGATTCAAACCCACGACCTGTTGTTCTAATGACAGTAGTGTTGCTACTAGGCTATATTCAGGGAAATTAAGAAAAACAACAATAGCAACAAAAAAGAAAAACAAAAAACTTATTGAGTATTGCAACATGACAGATAACTTCAGTTCCACTCCAGCGCTGTCAGGGCAGAGATTGTGCATGCATGTGTGTGTGTATGTTTGTGTCAGCCATGTGATCTAAGGTCTTCAGTGTCACTACACTGCCGCTGCTGTGATAGCAACCCATTTATCATCTGAGCATCTGGTGCCCTTGCAATAACACACACTTACACGTGCAATCATGCACATACAAACACAGGGAAAATAACCACACAAACTGCATCCTAAATTTCTTTCCTTTGCCTCTTTGTGTCATATATCCCCCACACTTTTTTTGTTGATGATTAATTCTGGTCTTTCTTGTT
>JAVDPK010002300.1:8189-57054 GCA_034780415.1 Cichlasoma orientale
GAACGACCACGCAAAAAAAATCGGATTTCACAAAAAATCGGATTTGGGTCACTTCAGGCTGCAGTGTGAACGTAGCCATCGTTTACACTGAAAACCGTTAAGAGTCTCTTATTCCCTAAACCTAATGCTTTCACTAAATCCAGTTATTTCTCCTTGGTGTGCTTGACCCCTTCGATATATCAATTTGTTCATTTACTACCATATAAAAAAAGCCTTCATTTAAAAAATGAGCAAACTAACAATTCTTCTTTAAAGGGAAAACGGGGTTTACAAGGATTTTTTAATCTAGACCAAGTAAAATATACCTACGGTATCTGAACATTAAACTGTTTAAAGAAACAGAGAAAATTACAATCACAAAAAAATTAGGAAACATGTTAAATGTAAATAAAAACAGAATGCAATGATTTCCAAAGCTGTATAAACCCTATATTTAAAATGAAAATGTAAAAAAGGAAAATGTTTTTAATATAATTTTATTTATATAGCACCAAATCACAACAACAATTGCCTCAAAGCACTTCATACTGTAAGGTGAAGACCCTGCAGTATTACAGTGAAAACTCCTAACAATCAGTTGATCCCCAATGAGCGAGTACTCTGCGATAGTGGGAAGGAAAAACTCCCTTCTAACAGGAACAAAGCTCTGACAGAACCAGAATCAGGGAAATGAAGCCATCTGCCTCAACACATTGGGGGTTGGGGGGTGGGTGCTTAAGCTATTTAAGATGTGAGGGAGCCAATGAAAAGGAGCCAAATATTTTCTAGCTCCTGTCAGTACTCCCGCAGCAGCTTCCTCAGTTTGACGGCATCAATTCCATTTCAAGCTCCAGCGTGCTCTAAAAAGCATCATCACCTGCTGAGGTATGACAAAGCTATCACAGCAACAAAATAACTGGCACATGAACTTAGTGAAACACTTAACATCTAAAAAGCCAAACGTGTTCCCAGGAGTTGATCACAATCACAACGTGAACACTGAAACTATATTTATCACAAACTATGACTGATGTTGAATGTGTACATACAGCAAACTGCTCACTAATACAGTCAACATAGTTATTAGGTAATAGGACTTTACTTTGATCTTGTGTTTAGAGAAAAAATGAACCGTTAATCTGGGGTTAGGAAAAGACTGTATGAGATGTATTTTCATCCATATTTTATGCCATTGGACACACAAGAATACACTTCTCACTTCAGTTTGGAATAAATGAGGTCCTCTGGTAAACAAGCATGGCTAAGAACATGTTTTCCACTAATGTAAAAAACAAAGAGAGAATAATCAATTAGACACAAGATTCTACAACTAGAATCAGTTGCGGAGTGGAGGGCAGTACAAAGTATGCACACTTGAGTCACTAAATAACAATCCTACATAACATGCATTTTTAATGCTGGGAGCAGATGACATTAAAGGCTTATGCTCAGGACGAAGCTTTAAAATCTCTGTAGACTTTAAAAAAATGTACATCAGTGAGCTACATTTAACCCCTTCTTATCCATTAAAGCTATTTCAATCTGAAAGTAGGCCATGGTTCTTGTTATAGCTTGACTTGCGTTTGATGCAGTCTGAAAAGAATGTTACACAAACCTACACGGTTTTCAGTCATCTGTCTCTCAAAGGATACATCAATGATTGATTGAGTGAATGGTTGATTGATTGATTTACCAATCCACTGCATCTATCCAATATACTCCAATTTGTCCATGTAAATTGAGAGTATTCTTCACACACTAAAGTTAATTATGGATCAAGGGTTAACGACCAATTCTATTTACATTATACGTGCTAGTTTTAAAAACTAGTTAATGCATTTACTAGATCTAAGTTGGACTAGTGTAATTCATTGCTATCAGGTTGTTCTAAAAGTTCTTTAAAAAGCCTTCAGTTAATCCAGAACGCTGCAGCGAGAGTACTGATAGAGAGAACATATTCCTTTCATATTGGCTTCTCTTCACTGGCTCCCTGTCCTCCTCCTCACACAGGTATTGAATAATAAGGCCCTGTCATATCTTCAATATCTCATAGTACCATATTGTCCCAATAGAGCTCTTCACTCTCAGACTGCTGGCTTACTTGTGGTTCCTAGAGTTTTAAAAGTAGAATGGGAGGCAGAGCCTTCAGCTTTGAGGCCCCTCTTCTGTGGAACCAGCTCCTACTATGGATTCGGGAGAGAGACACCATCTCTACTTCTGAGATTGGGCTTAAAACTTTCCTTTTTGATAGAGCTTATAGTTAGGGCTGGATCAGGTGACCCTGAACCATCCCTTAGTTGCACTGCAATAGGCCTAGGCCACCATTGCATTTAATCATTAGTAATTCATTTTAAACTCTCTCTCTCTCCTATGTGTGACTTTTGTGCTGTCTCTCTCTGCTCTCTTTTCTCTCCCCTCAGCCCCAACCGGTCTGGTCCTCGTTCTGTTGGAGGTTTCTTCCTGTTAAAAGGGAGTTTTTACTTGCCGCTGTCACCAAGTGCTTGCTCATTTGTTGTCTGGTTGTCTGATTGCTGAGGTTTTCTCTCTAATATTGTAGAAAATTACCCTGCAATATGAAGCACTTTGAGGCTACAATTGTTGTGATTTGGCCCTATATAAATGAAATTGAATTGGATAATATACCAAACGGACCAGCAGTGCAAATGACCCATTACTATAAGAGTAATTATTTTTCTATTCTTGTTCTCCCTACTACATTTAAGTCCACCATTAAACCTCCTCTTCATCACTGACAAGACATAGGCAAAAAATTTAAAAAAGAGCAGATTTCACGCCCACTACCCATCACACAAACATCTCCCATCCGCTCCTCCTCTAGTGACGTCTAATGCGGTTGTTGATATTGACTGTTGAAGAGGGAGATGGCAGTGTCACCTCCATGTTTCTGAGTTCAGGGAGAGGACACAGACTCTCAATGAGCTGCTATCTGACCCAGACAACCCGCTGCACCACTGCTCACCTCTCTTTCCTGCAAACACTCTATCTGAAGTCTATTTCTTGACTCATCAAGTCTGTAACTGTTTTCCCATTTCCTTTATCACTGGCCATCTCACAGGGTTTTTTTTTTTTTTTTTAATTTGTGGATATCTTCAACAGACAGGAAAAAAAGATGGCCATTTCTTCCTCTATTTTCCTCCTACTCCAGCACACACCCATGTTTTCATTTGATGCACAGGGTGGAGAGCAAGAATTGGCTAGACATTGTGGGTGGGTTTCATGTAACTGAAACTGGTGCAAAGGGCTCAGAGTTGCACTCTTTTCACTTCTGCTAATAGCTCACTGCAGCACAGTCATGCATTTTCCCAAAAACAGATGACAGAAAAGTATGACTGACTTCCAAAATGTTGCTGGATCCTGAGGATCCCATTCCTGTTTATAATAGATATCAGCCAAAAAAGTCATTTTTTGCAGATCTGATATATTTTAGAGCTTTTCTATGATTATAACCTGGACAAATGGAAACTAGAGCAAGGCCTCAGCATAGGCTCTACTTCATATGATACTGATTTGCACAGAGTGAATGCTCTTTTTAGCCTCGCAGCTGGCTTTGTGCCATTAACTGAGAGACACAAGAGGAAGCTGGTCATTACATTCAATATCAATTAGTGCTTGAAAAGGAGGTTTTCAGATTTTATGTGTGAGAGAAAAAGCAGCTGAAGTCACTTTGGAATAAAGCCTTTTCTGAACATCAGTGTGGTTATTATTCAGGAGAATGGGGATTTTTTTTCCTTCTCTCTATTGAGGCACTGAGAATAGGAGGCTTGAACGTGTGCTCCCAGTTTTCAAAGTATCAAAGCGTTAGCATAATTACTATTTCAAGTAGAAGGGACCCAACTGTTTCCCCACTCCTCTCCACAATTTCTCGCGGAAAACTTCAAAGGCCTCTCGTCAGTGTTCTTTTTATAACCCAGCTTTTTCTTTGCCAGTTAGACAAAAGGAGCAGACAGCAAAGCGAGGATGTGAGTACAAAAACAGGCCAGGCGGTCAAACGCCGAGCCATGGATCTAACATATCTGTAAGATCTATCACACAGTCTGTGATTGGGTTACTCGGGCCCCGCAAATTCCCCCCGAGGAGGGCAAGTGAGACGGAAGAGGAGCCGTTTTGAAAATGTTGTCTTTTCCGTTTTTTTATGTAACAGCGGTCACTATTCTGTGGGGGAGGGCTGGGGAGCCTATTAAAAGCCGTGACTCAGTTCAGACTCAGTCCATCATGTGAAGGGTAACATTTTCTGAACGAGCGAGTGGAGAAAGTGAGATAACGATCTGGGGTCAACCAGGCTAAGATAAATATTCTTCCTCCCATCTTCTCTCAATTCATCCTCAGAGCACGTGGACTTTTAGTGCCGAGGACAGCAGCATTTATCCCTCTGTCACCTCCCACCCCCTAATCGTTATCTCTCCATCCTGCCTCTCTCACTGGAACACAGCAGCGAGCAAACAGAAGCAAGTGCTACCTTCGATTTCTCTTGCGGACAGCCATTGCCCCCTTCTCCAATGCGATAATAAACCTTACTCCTCCTTTTGCTTAATTGCTTCTGGGCTCATGTCAGAGGCAAGAGTGGAAAATTCCACAGCGGTAAGATAACTTCACCCCTGAGCTGCCTCATTACAAATTAAAGGCATGTGTGGAATTTCTTTCCAGAGCTCTGACATGGGAAAGAAGTCGATGATGGAAGCAGAGGGTGAAGATATCACAGCGAATAAAGGAGAAGGAGTCACAAAAAGAAGCAGTTCACTGCCACTTGTCCCTGTGCTCCTGCTTTCCCCGTCTGACTCCTCTCTCACCTCGTCTTCCTCTGTTTTCCATCCCCCGGCAAGTTCCTAGAGAATAAAGGCATTATAGAGGCTCAGACCCGGCTGCACATGCTCCAAATGCCTATTTAATCAAAAGAAAATAAACGCAGCCAAATGCACATACTGGTGTCTGCATAAGTTAACCTGCCACGCCAGTGGAAAAAATTAAAACCTGCTGTTGGCGTGTGGAGGGTTCTGGCTCGTGTCTCTTTACCCCCACGTCTGCTACCTAAACACAGCAGAGGAAGGCACGTCCTGCTCGAACTTTAAGTTGGAGAAAATGAACCCAAAAGTAAATATGGCCCCTGAGTCACATTTTTATCATTTGAAATTGAAATAACTTTACAGAATGCCGCAATGTTCCGCATTCATGCGCCAGGATATTTAAATGCGATAAGAAAAACAATCTAAAATATGCTAAACGTTTCTCGGCACACTCCAGCATCCAAGCACAAGCTGATTTTCCGAAGGCTCGATCTGCTAAATGTGTACAAACCCTCCGTCACTGGCAACAATGACTTTTGGGGCATTCTTTGAACCACAGCGTGTCTCTTGTTCCAGAGCTTTTGGGGCTGGATGTTTGCGGAGAACAGCCTCCATCCAGGAAAAAAGCATCAACATCATGCTGCTCTCTGCCGTTGCCTGTAGGCCTCTTCCTCTCCTTTGCATTATCCCAGACAGGGCTATCGTTTTACCATAATGAATCCCTTTGGAGGAAAGGTCTGTCTCTTGCGGGCCCCTAGTCAAGCTCCAGTCCCTCCTCTTACTTCTCTTCCAAACCCTTTTTTTTCCAGCTGCTCTTCTTGCTGTGCTGCTTGAAGTAGGCCTATAATGAACTCCACCCCAACAGCAGCGGAAGTGCAGTGCACCAAAAAACCAATGGCCTTTTTCATAATGCCAGACACTGATCATTTATATCAGGGGGCCCTTCATACAGATGATAAGACGCTTCTTCATTCAAAGGACTACTGGGCCAAAGTCTAATATTATCTGAACATCACTATGCCTAAGACTGAAATGACCAGCAGCAGGCTGGTTGATGGTTTAGCTTGACACAGAAGCCCCGAGGATCTTGACCCTTTGATGCAACCTATTGACACTGCTTGAGGGGAGGATGCAAGAGCATCATTCATCAGCTTGATCACTGCTATTAAACCTAGAAGGGTATGTAATGAAAGTATATTGACTTTATTGCAATTTTTAAGCATTTACTGTGATAACACAGGCACATAAAACACTGAGTGATTCATTGCTCAGGCATAATCTTTAAAGAGCAATGTGCCTGCACTACACATTTTAAAACTGCTGGTTATTGCAGGGCATCCCCCCCCCCCCCCCGGGTCAGGTGGTTAAAGAAATCATTTATCTTCCAAAAGATGCTTAAAACGTTATATAAGTGCGCGTGTGTGTGTGTGTGCACGTGCGTGTGTGTATACATGTACTGTACTGCAAATATATCCTGTATATATGCACTTGCAAGATTTTTTTTCTGTTGGCACATGCCCACCTATCTTTGTGAGAACTGGTTTGAGTTTTAAATCACAAAAGTGATAGTGATGAAATTTTGTTTTCACACTTCTGTTTGAGGGTTATGGGGAACGCCAATCAGTGTGCATGGTGCTGGTCTATGGGCACAGCATCCACTAAAATATGTTGGGACCTCTTGTCACCCTCATGGAGTTTGTTTCTGACAGTTTGGTCAGAAGTGTGCACATCACTGGTAGTGTTTGTTCTGTTCCTCCTTACACAAAGAAGCAGATCCTGGTCCTGAGACCAGAGAGTGGTGACAAGGGCACTAGCAAAAAGCAAAAGCAGATGTTTTTCATTTGGTTCTGTTTTGTTTGAGCCATTTGGTACAGAGAACTCTGATTTGTGTGACCAGTTGTTAGAAACAGCAAACAATTTCAAGTTTTGTCATCAAGAATGTTGAAAGAAAACTGTTTTCTGTTGTTATCTATTTTTTTTAACAGAATTAAATGTTGACACACAAGATGTAAATGAGTCATAATTGTTTCAAAGTAAAACTACAAGCTAAATCTAAATTGCATCATTCTATAATTTACGTCTTTCACAACACCGTCGGAGGCCAAATATTTCTTTATGGTTTTAAATAAGTGAAAATATATGTGAAGTCATGAAGTGGACTTACAGCAGCCACAGATTTTTTTTTATGCTTTTGAAGACAAATATGACCAATCAAAATGTAGTAACGCTGTCTAACAACTCTTTCATGACATTTTTAAACAAAGTAAAGCTCATATGCAACTGTTTCAAGGTTTAAATTCATTAAATACACATGAGTTTTTTTTAAATTTTGTGTTTGATAAGCTCTGTAAATAACAGTATATTGTAATTACAATAATATTTTCTGGAGATTTTTTTAAAAGGTAATTAACTTTATAGGTCAGAATCACTTTTTAACAGTGAGCATTTATTAAATACACCAGACATTTATGTAAAGTCACATATAAAAACCCACACAGCTGATTTAATCAAATTTCAATGTTTTTACTCCTGTAAATACCTTTAATTTAATATAAAATTACACAAGATTGCACCTAAAGCTACAGATCTGTGTTTTAATTTACCGTCTCATAAAAATATGACACATTTACTGTATTTGAATTAAATTTCCATTATTTTATGATATTTTTCTGTTGCCACTTTTGCCAGAATATGACAAGTTTTTACTGATCAAAATACACACCTGTTGTATGTATATTGCTAATTTAGCTATACAGTCATTATTTGTGGTCTGTGGACAGACTGGATTATCTAGACTGCATTATATCTACCCACATGAACTTTAGTGTTCTGCAAAAAGAATTATTAGAAGAGGCACATATTTTTGGTTATCTCTAAGGTGTGGTCACTTATGGGATAGTTTAACTTTTCCCTGGCATATATGTCCTATGATTAACCATTAGTTCTATATCACAGAGATTTACACCACCACCATCAGGAGAACATTTGCCACTGTTCTCAGCCTGTTTTGACCCTCTGGGAAAATAACATACATATTCCCTCTGCTGTGTGATTTAAAGGATTTTCAGCCCATTTCTGCACTTCTTTACAAAGCAATAGATGGTAGGCAGAAATTAAGTGGAACTTGGATTAGGAACAAATACGGCTTTGAGAAATGGGTTAAAAATGCTTTTCATCATAAAGCCTGCAAACTATTTTATCATCCAGATGGTAGAGAAAGTTTTAATACCATGTGCAACAGAGTCAAATGAAGGCGCTGTTTAAGCCTGCTCTCATCAAGGCTTTTCATTCTGTTAAAAATGATTCGAGATGCAGGTTCATAGGCTGCCTAAGGCAAACACTGATTTTTTCTGAGTCATTCTTATCTGGTCTGGTTCTGTGGATTCTCTCTAATGTTTAAAAGTTTTAGTTTATTTACTCTGATCATTCTCTGATGATTTTCCATATCTGGCTTCCACTTCCTGCTCACAGTTCATGGACAAGTATCCACTCTCAAGCCCTTAATTTCAAGCTGCAGAGGAATTTAAGTTCTTAGCTACCCTGGCCCAAAATAACATCGATCAAATGGTTTCTCTGTCAATGATTTGCCAGATAATTCTAATCAAACATGCTAGTCTCTACTTGATCTAACAGGCCTCATCAAGATGAAACCTCCAAAATGTAAGCCCTTCCCCCAGACCACTGATCACGCAAAAGATTCAACGAGGCAATGCAGGAGAGCTGAAAGAAAATGAAAGACAAAGTCAAGGTTTCTCTCGATCTCCTAAAATGCCACATGTTGGCACATCAGTGTGACTTCATAGCATAATTACAAAACTATGAGCTCCTGCCAAACCCCAGAGTTTTATTTCAGGCAGTCAACTCATTGGTTGGCCCTTCTCCTTGCCACTGCAGGAAAGCATCAACTAAGTTTAGTGAACAGTTTCTGCGACCTTGATAAATGTAATTTAGCTTCATATCACACTTTTAAGTCTTGATGACATCGCCCAGCTCATTGAAGCTCCTTGGTACATAAGCACCAGCATCCCTCAGAACCTGGTTCTTGGCTTTTGCCCTGTCTCTGGTTGGAATAGGCTTCTGCTGAACCTCTGAGGCAAACATGGTAGCACGTGGTCCAATACATCAGACCACAGGTTTTGTTATCCTGCCTTCCCTGATGCCCTGGCAGGTCTTGTACTCCTCTGTTCTGTCTCCTCCGATGGCCACTCCTTCATAGATGCCATCTGTAGTGTGTGAGATGTTTAGATGATTCCATTGATCCAAATAAGGCCACTGGGAGTTGACATTTCTTTAAACCAAAAAAGTCTTTGTGATTGAACTGATCATAAAGATGATCTGCAAAATTGTCATCATAATGGTGGTTTAATACAGTGACATCAAATTTATCTGGTTGTCTGACAAAATTAATATTCTGATCCATCCCTGCATCCATCCCTGGCTAGAGTCCACTAAAGGAATCCAAATTAAACAAAACACATCAAGACAAAGATTTTAAAAGAGTGCAAGTCAATCAGTCTGGTCAGCCAGTTAGCTAGCCAGACTATCACCCAATCAGCCAGTCAGTCTCCCATGTCAGTGGGCTGTTACAGATGCTCACTAATGAGCTGAGAGTCTGTGATCCAGTGGGCCTCGCTGCATTCCACTGGCTCTAATAAGACCTTGTCTTGCTCTGAAAGCTGATAGCAGCTTTATTAACCACACCATGAACCTGCACAGGAAGCCGATGGGGGGTTTTCTTTGGATTTTATTACGTAATAGGAACTAGAGCCAGTTTAATTGGAGCCAACGAGGAAAGTGGGAGATGGTGGGAGGAGGGGGAGAGGAGAGGCAGCAGCCCATGTTTCATCTCTGCCTTTTCCGCTGTTGCTCCTGATCTTGAGGAAATCAGAGGTGGAGGCGAATGGAGAGATGAATAAAAATATGTCGCAAAAATAGGATAATACTCCTGAGGATGAGTTTATGTTTGTTCCATTTCTCTCGTTCCTGCACAGCAAACCTCAGTCTTGCTGTGCCAATGGCAGGCATCAGGAGCTGTTTCAGGCAAAAAGATGTGATGTGTGACACAAGCGAGCTCCTGCAGTACTTTTCAGATGTTTTAGGAATTTGGGTTGATTCTAAGTATGGATACCTCCAGAGTTAGTCAGGGTCTATATTTATCCAGTCTCTTGGTGTAGACTTTTCATCACCTCAGAGTGCAAAAGGTGATCCAAGATCTGCAGTCCTAATTTTAGCAGCAGAGATAAATGTGAGGTGAAGGCCCTGTACCCAGATACTTGTACTGATGCTGTGATGACAAAGATACAGTACTATTGCCCTATTTTTATATTCTCTCTGAGTAAAAGATTGATTTACATCTACTGATGCACACTCAACACATCTGGATAAGTTCATGTGACACTGTGGGGGTGTGACTTAATTCTGGGTCCCATGGACAATCCAGAGACACACAGTACTGGTCTATGTGTGGCTGCCAGCAGAGCCGCTCGGAGCTCAAGCTGAAACACAAAGCTGTCTTTGTGGCTTTCGCCCTCACATACTGTCCTGAACTGAGCCCACCAAGTTAAGTGCTTGTTTCCGTCCTTTCCTTGCAGCATCCCCACCTTTCAGGGAAAAAAGCTCTGATTCACAAGGTCACAGTGTAGCAATTAGCTAAAATGTAATTATGAAAGCTGGTTTGGCGTGCTGTATAAATATACAGTTTCAAAGAAATTACAAATCAGCATGTTAAATGTAAAAAACACAACTGAAAAATACATATATTACAACTTTCTGTGGTAGAGACCATCCAAGAGTGCTTCAGTTCTGGTGAGTATTTTATACTTCCACTGCTACTTTGCAGTAATTAGCACATTCTGTGTCAGTTTATGTTTATGGATGCAGCTTGCTAACGAAGCTTCCTACTATTAGCCGATGACTCAACACTCCACGCCTCAAATGTGGCAACTTGCTAAAATGCTAAAATTGAAGCTCAAAAATGCAGATTCCAAACAAATATATGAATATCTAGACAACAGCATGTGATAATGGTAAATAAGCCTTTCAGAGGTACCTGAAAATGTTCGGTAATAACAAACAGTAAGTTTAAAGCTGATGGTTGCAATTTTCTGTATGATGAAGTTTTGGGGAATTGGAAAAATGTGGTCACTTTCCTACTCACATAGTATTACCAGTATTTCCTGTAATTTAAATCTTTACATTTTTACAAACTGCACACAGCTATTTTTATTTATCGATCCATCATGATGAAAATTAGCCAGACTTGTTATACTAAACCATCAATATGTGAATCACTACTAATATGTGAATCGCGTTAGGCTAAATACCAACTCTCTGAAATTACTTACCATAAGTTACACATTAAAGTTATGTGGAAAGCTCAAAGAATGTATTTTGACTTAATGATACTGTGGTTTCCCCCATGTTGCCTATCCTATTTCAACTATTTATAAGAGAAAAAATGTCTTTATTAGTCCCACGATGGGGAAATTCCATTTATCAGCAGCAAAGGTATTGTATAGAGAACAAACAGTAACTAGGATACAATAAAATAAAAACGTATAAGAGGTAAAATAAAAATAAATAAAAATCTAAAAAAGTATAAGAGATAAAGTAGAATGATAAAAAAGAAGTCTGTATAAACAGTATGTATCAGTATATATTATGGAGGGGAGGGGGGGTGGAAAGAAATAAGTCTAATAGGCTTTTAATCAACTTTCTGAAGATAGACAGCATAGACCTCCGACTATGACTAAGGATGCAACCTTAACGTCGTCAAAAGTAGCTTATAAATAGTCATTCATTTACGTTAATTAGGTTGAATGTGGCCGACTCCCAACTCCTACCAGCAGCCTGATGGTGAGTTTGAACAAGTCCTTCTCTGTGGGGTGTTGGCACAAGGCTTGTTTTCAGTGTGTCTCATTTCATTTCCGTCACTCTTTCTTAGGCACAGATCTCCAATTTGTACTTAGAGAGAGAAAAAAACACTCCAGTATTTCGAGAATTTACCAGCCACCTACCAGGGACATCTGAAGTTAATTGTGCGTGGAGGAGTAGAATTTTAAAATGTTTTCCATAGAAGTGAAACACGCAGAAGCCTAGAGGCCTGGATTGCCAGAGTAATACCGCTTAAGGAAAACAATCTTTTTACAGTGAGGATGAATGAAATAGAGAGGCTTTGATTGGAAAAACAATCGAAGAAAGACGAGCCCCTAGTCTGAGATTATAAAAACAGAGCTGCTAAAATGTAGCTTTATGATTTCCTGGAATGAATGCCTGAAGGTCTGGAATCCAGGGGAACCCCTAAAAAGATGAGGATTTAACGTGATGATCAACAAGGTAGAAAAGAGACAGAAAGGAAAATAAACAAAAATGCTAACAATATATTGTTTGGCAGGTATTTTTTTAGATTTTGCTCATTCTTCTTCCTTGGAAAAAAACTCTGTAGAATTAGGGTATCATTTGTTTTGATCAGCCACCCATCCCACATGGTCATATGACCCTTGAAATTTTGCCTAGAATGCAGATTTTGAAGCTCGGGGTACCGGCGCTTGCTTCTGCCATCTACTGGAAAGACGACCTGGATAAGTCGAACTTGCCTCGTAGTGCACGCGAAGACTGCAGACACACATTATGCTTATCAAAGCCCATACAAATAAAATAGCGTGGCTGCCTGCCTTTCTTGACCTGTCTGTTCTGTACTGAGTCATACACTAAAATAATAATACAAATAATACAAATTGAGTCTCAGTATTTATGAAGTTGCAAACGCAGATCAAGCAAATATTGTGAGGTCCAGAGGTAAACAAATCCATTTCTCAGTCCAACAACAGCTGCGTGTTAGGGCTGTTGTTGTCAGTGGACAGCAAATTCAGGCTGTAACACTGCACTGAGCGTGTACATTCACCGTACTGCTCACTGTGTGGAAAAGCCAGAAAAGCAAAGCTGTGCAGGTTTCACTACTTCTGAGATGTGGACACACTGCAGCATGGAGACAAAGTAACGCCGTCTATGTGAGCAGAAAAGCACAGAATCACAGTTAACCATGCTCACACAGTCGTGGCCAAAGGTTTTGAGAATGATACAACTTTTATGACTTTTAGAACTATATTGATGGCAGTTTCCATATGCTCCACAATGGTGTGAAGAGTGACGAGATGAATGGCAATTAAATGCAAAGTAATTTACCATGAAAATTAACTTAATCCCAAAGATTTTTTTCCACTGCATTTCAGCCTTGCCACAAAAGGACCTGCTAACATCATTTCAGTGATCCTCTCATTAACACAGGTGAGAGTTGATGAGGATAAGGCTGGAAATCACACCATCATACTGACTGGGTTAGAATTCATGTGTGGGGTTCCCATCCAAGGGAGTGGGCTCACTCACAATTTTCCTAAAGAACACAGTCATGAATACATCCTACAAGAGCAACTTCTCCCAACCTTCCAAGAACAGGTTGTCGAAGAACAACACCTTTCCCATCATGACGGCGCACTGTGCCATAAGACTAAGTGGCTTAAGTAACAAAACATCGAAATTTCGGGTCCATGGCCAGAAAACTCCCCAGATCTTAATCTCATTCAGAACTTGTGGTCAATCCTCAAGAGCTGGGTGGACAAAAAAAGAACCAAGGAATTCTGGAAAACTCCAAGCATTGATTATGCAAGAATGAGCCGCCATCAGTCAGGATGTGGCCCAGGAGTTGACTGGCAGCGTGCCAAGACAAATTGCAGAGATCTTGAAAAAGAAGGACCAACACCGCAAATATGTAATTGTCAATGAAAGTCTCTGAAACGCATGAAATGCTTCTGATTATACTTCAGTAATCATAGAAACATCTGACAAAAAGTTTTAAAAACACTGAAGAAGCAGCGTCGTTCTCAAAACCTTTGGCCACACTGTACTGAAGGAAGGCTTCAGAATATAAGATTTGCCTGGTTCACTGTACCTCCTTTGTATCCTTGTATTTTGTTAGTTTAAAGCTGTTCTTATATCTGTACAAATGGCTAAGAGCAACAGTTAATAATTTAACTGAATTATTGTAGCTTATTTCCAAGATAACATGTTAAACATAGAAGATTGCCACATGTTTAGACCTTCAGCTGCCTGGTTTACAATAAACTGGTGAAAACCCTGGCTTTATGCAAGTTTTTGGTTGGTATTGAACCTGTTTTGTAAAGGTCTGCATCTACTTAGGCATTATTAATTTAAATAAAACCAAGAAATAGCAATAACAATCACTCGTTTTGGTTTCCTGAGTTTTAATGGGTGAAAATATGCAGAGCAAAGCCCAGTGTTGGAGAAACAGAAGCAGTCATGGATTCAGAAAAAAAGAAGCTGCAACGGCCATGTGGGCATTTTGTTTTGTTTTTTTCAGCTTTGCTCCAAAGCTGGAAACAAATACTGCAAGAACAATGCTGCCGCCCCAAAGTTAAGCTCAGCTAATTTGTCTCTAAATCTGTCACACAATCTGTTACTTTAGTCTAATGTTGCACCAAATAACTAGCCTCAAGTAACAAGCATTATCAGTCTTGTGGTTTTATGTGATTTCATGCCGCTCCCTTTGGAGCCATGACTCTTTATATAACTTTGTTCACACATATGCAACAGTCCTCCCCAACTCCCCAGCACCTGTAAACAGACTTTGATGTGTAAAATAAGTTGAACTCCCCTTTACTGTTGATGCTCAACACAACCAAGCTGATACCATATTTCTCGAATGCCTAAAAACAAAGCTATAAGACATGTGTGATTATTAGACTGTGAAGAATCACAAGCCTTAAACTGAGACTGTAACTCATGCACTGAAACGCTTGAACTGAAACTGATACAGTTTTGTTCTATGGCCTTGTATTCCTAAACTTTGGAAACAGCCATTGTCCTTTCAGAGCCAACTGTGAACTTGAACTTGTGACTGTATCCGTATGAGTGTGTATCTATTCAGCCAGGTTTGACCAGTAAAAGGGAGCCAAGGCCGAAGCTAGCATGCAGGCTCTCACACGGCTGATAAGGCCCTCGCTGGCTGAGGTGCAGACTGTAGATTAAGCTCTTATAGAAAAGGAGAAGAAATCTGGCTCGTGAGGATGGGAGGGGGGATGATCACAGCACCAGGCCAACATTATTATCTCCACAACCCCAACACTGTACTCTCAGTCCCCTCTCCACTATCTTTGGAATTGCCTTGTCTAAACCCTCCTTTGGGGGCCACCCATAGCTGGCCAAATTATCTGGACATAGTCCCGATGTTCAGTTCAGGAGCAACATCCCACACTGAGCTCTGCTGATCTGAAGGTCCCATAAACAGTAACATATTTAAATGAAAATTGACAATTTAAATTGGCAAAGTAGCGGCATGCTGCTGAACATAAAATACTGCAAGCACTTGGCGACAGTGGGAAGGAAAAACTCCCTTTTAACAGGAAGAATCCTCCAGCAGAACCAGGCTCAGGGAGGGGCAGTCATCTGCTGCGACCATCAATCAATCAATATCAGTCTTCTTTGGCCTACAGTGTCATTGACCCAACTTCTTCTTAAAAATGTATGTGAATTTTGTTTCAATTTTTCTGTATAAACAATATGCACAGTAAAGACAATATAAGTACTAAACTAAAAAGTTTTCCCCAAAACAATTGTGTGGAAATTAATTGTAAATTGCAGGTCTTAAGAAATAAGAAGAACAACAGAGGAATTATTAAAGTATATTCCTCTAAATAGAGCATGTTGTTGCTGTTTGATTCTTCTCTTGACATAACAGCATTTGGAAATACAGCATACCTCAGGTGATGGCGTAAACCTGGCACCTTGAGCTCTGGGAACTTCATGGATCACATGCATCTATGTGGCATCTCGCGTGCATTCTCCTGTGATGGGGGTAAAGTCACCCAGGAGACTTTAGTGGGTTGCGTTTCCATGGATGCCCGCCCATGTCCCAATAGCCATGCGTGCTTGTGTGTGTTGTGTACCCGTGCAACACTTCATCTTTGGTCATAGCATGCAGACACTGATCTGGCCACTGCTGAATGGATGTAGCTGCTCTACTGTCCAGTGAGAGAAAGAATGTGCAAACAGCCACGGTCTCTGGCACTCAGAGGCTTTGCCTGCCAGTAACTCTGTGCCAAGCTCCAATTAAGCAGCCCTGTGTCCTACACTCAAACAATGGTCCTGTTGGTGGGTACAGTAAGTCCCAGGCATTCCCATCCACAATAAAGATGAAACATACATTACTGAGTTGGTCACCAGTAGTTTACCTCGTGTTTTCCCATTGGGCGATAGAGAAAATGTGCAGACAAAGTGCATTCCAGTGCTCCTTGCTCCCTCTCACCATGTCCCCTACGCAAAGCCATTTGTAGGGGTGCGGAGTGCAAAAGTTGGGAGTAAAAGGGGCTGCTACAACACTTGTCCCTCAACCACGGAAATCAGTGTAATAGCCTTTCACAATGTTGCAGGGACAATTCATGGAACTGCTAGGGGAAGTGCTTTGGAGAGTACTTTCTCCACATGGCTCATAGGCCCTTTGTGGAGACCATGGAGGTAAGGGGAAAGAGTGGTGCAGCGATTCTGATGGCTTGATAAAATAACTTCTGAAAGTGCTCCAAGCGATAAGGCCTCCACATCAAACAGCTTGCAGTAGCACTGTGTGTTACTGCCCTTTTCCTCTTCCAGAACTCCCTGTAAGAGGCTGCTCCAGACATTTAAGGGGCATATATTAACACTCCCCCTCACGCATGTATATACACACCATACTTACCCAAACAACTCCCACGTTTTTCAAACCCTCAAGCCACTGTTTTCCATTCTTCCAAGCCCTGAAGGTGCGTTAAGAGCCAAGAAAAAGGCAGCAACATAAACTCTGGCCAGCGCCCTGCTGGACCTCAGGACTTCCTGTGACAGGGCCAATCCATCTTGGACTTTTCACCAGTCATCCTATTAAAGCAAAGCCCACCATGTGCCACCTGGAAATGTCTCAGAGGAAGGTAACTCTGGGCAAGTTACCCAAACACAGTCTTGTACTCTATCACAGGGAGATTGCCACATAAAACCTTTATTTTGTGCTGGTTGGGATGAGAAAAATATGATTAACCTTGGCAATGGCCTGATGCAAGAGTTTGGCCAGTATCCACACTTTCTATCTATCCCTGTAATTACCTCATAAACTGTTCACTAAATGGAGAGAGTGCAATGAAAGAGAGATCTATAAATTTAAAGCACTGTACTGCAGGTTCTATACTCCCACCTGCAAGTCAGAAGATCCATGGCATTGACATCATGCTCCTTTACAATGAACCCCACAACACCCAGAAGTCTTTTTTCATCAATTTCCCCTGAGGTGCTGATTTCCCCACCCCCGTGCTTTTCTAACTACCACGTTTCATAACCACTCAGTTGCTCCACTAGAGCAGATCCATCAGTCAGAAACTCACTCATGGAAATAAACAGACTCTTCAAACCTCAAAGAACTCTGCTAGTCTACGAGGAGAGGAAAACAGATGACCGAGATACAGCGAGAGAGGCATGCTGAATTTGAACGAGGAGGCAGGGATAGTGAGTGGAGTTCAAAGCAGCTTCGCTCCTTTCCTCCTGTCCATGTCGTGCCCCCCCATGGCAAAAGGGTGGACTGGTGGCAGAAGGGGAGGGGGAGGTAGTTAAAAGTCCATCCTCTCACCCCTCCGACCTCCCACGGCAATAAGCAGAAAAACAGCTGTGGGCTGCTCACTCCCCACTCCTCCAACCATGTCCCATGGGCCCAAAACGCACGTCCACAAACACACTCAGGCACTCTCATAGGACGTGAACCTGTGGATGCACTCTTAACACACGCACCCCACAACATTTTCTCTTTCCTCGAGCGCACACACTTAAACACACTCAGGTTAATTAACAGACAGAAAAAAAACATATAAGTTACCAGCTCAGGCTTACACCACATTTCAGGGGATGTGATTGGTAGACATGGCACTGGAAAAGGAAAACTGAAGGAGACGTTTAAATTGCACGTCTCTTTTTGCATATTTAATATAACAAATCAGTCAGTGGGGCTTTCATCAAGGTCGATCCATTCAACAGACTTCACCACAGAGCTGGCTGCCTTCAGTTCCAGTAAACTGGGTAACCAAGCTGGTGGGCTGTCTTTGATGTCCCACGCTAGCACCACTATGTCACTGTCACTGATTGTTTTCGGCTAAAAACTTTAATTTTGAGAAACATTTTAAGAAAAATGCGGTGTTCTTTGTACAATCTCAACCATAATTTCTTTCTAAATAAAGAGCTCTATAGAGAGAGCTAAAGTGAAACTAGAAACTTTGTGGGAGTAAGGAAAAAAAAATACTCCCGAATCCCCACTGACATTCTCAACTGTCTTAACTAAAATCCCAGCCTCGGATTTTCGTTTTAGAAAACTAATCTAATCATTATTTTTCTTCTTACCATCAACCATGAATTGGATTTAAATTCCACATCTGAAAAGTGCTTATTTCCAGTGGCCAGCAGGGGGCAGCTCTTCTGTGTGCAGAGTAGTCTGATCATACAAATGTCTATGGGAAAAATGGCCCTTCAGTCCCTGTGATCTGCGACCTCAGTGTACACAAACTTATGATTATGATAAGTCACAAAATGAGCCTGTGGTGTCAATCAAAGGCAACCGTTAAAACAGTAAGCCCAAGGCTTTGAAATTGGGACTTCACTAACTACTGGGCGATGGGATTTTAGCCAAACCCTCAAGAACACGACTAATTTCATTCCATAAACACAGACAGAAGAGATGAAATTACACTGAGCAAATCAAGCAAGTGGCAATGGCAATTTTATTTATACAGCACATTTCATTACATGTAAACTCGATGTGCTTAAAAGAGACGATAAAAACATAAAATCTGTGTTTCACAAAGCCTTGAGTTAGTGAAAAAAGCAAAATAAAACTACAGTACAGATGTATTTCATCCCAAGTCAGATCTATTTGTAGGCTAAAAACAGAGTTTAAAAATAAATCTATAGCTACCTGTTATGCTTTTATTATTTGATTGGCTATTTAATGTATCAGTCATTTAATGATCACCCATTTGTTTTGACAGATGTTTTGACATTAGCTCAACATTAATGAGCTAACTGCCACTGGCTAACTTACATGCAGCCGGTGGCTGTTTAAGTATAAATAGTGCAGGTTACTGTAATCAATACCTAAACTGTGTATTACTTCAATGTGTGACCTGCCACAACAGCAGCTAATACATTTGAATGAGACAGCTTCCTCACAAATGCAGCTCGTTGTCAAGAAAGGACATGACTGTGGTCCTTCGTACAGATGGAAAATGCATCCCATTTTTTCACTAGTACTTGAATTAGCAGTTCAACTGCAGTGAATTACCTAAAATGTTATAATAGTAAGCAATAAAGCACCTGAGGCAAATGTTAAGGTAGCTAAAAGTGAAAGAAACATTTTAGGGGACTGTGTATTTAGGGGTTAAAAACTGGCAGCATTCCTGTAGCAATGGAACTCGATTCTTTAGCTGATTACTATGAAATCCTAATATAACATATATATCATCATAATATAACAGTTTTATAGGGCTCTGGCAGTGCTCTTCCGGTTCCTCCTCACTCAAAGGAGCAGATTCTGGTTCCACTACTGAGTTGATCCCCTCCTATTGCCCTGTAGAAGGTACACACCACACTGCTATACACTCTCGAGGCTGTGCTGGGAAACACAGCGAGCCTTCTTGGTTGTGCCATCCTGGAGGAGCCAGAACAGAATACCAAAACTAGAGAAAAATGCACCTGCGATCACTTTCACTTACACCAAAGCAGGTGAGTTAGGAAGCACAGTGGTTTGTGCTTCCTAACTGGACAGGCTGATCTCTCTTAAGGTTAACGGACTTTGTGTTACACCCTTATTTTTTGAGCAGCGTATCTTAGAACAATACTGTACTAATAGAAAGTGCACAGACACAAAACTTCATACACTTCAGTAACAACCCAAAATCTAAGTGTTCTAAAACTTTTCACCAGTCATATAGTTAAACATAATACAGCAGGTAAATCAGACAATCTGTGTCTGTAAACCTGTGAAAATCATATATAAAAGGTGTTAATATAGAATTTGGTCTAAATGCTCAGTGGTGCTACTTTTGCAACACTTCTAACAGTCACATCAACTTCGGCCCCAATTTGCTGCACTTATACTTGTGCTTGAAATTATACGATGTGTTAACCATCATTCTTTTCAGGTAAACACACACACACACACAAACCTTCCTACGCTCCACCTCCCCATCTCAAAAGCATGAATAAAGAGATCATGCTGCTTTGGAAAAACTAAAATTTTAGACTTTAATTTCAGATGGAGATCAAAAATAATCACATTTCTTTCCACAAGTATTAATTATGTATTTTGCTACACTTCAGCTGCCTTTTATTGGTCTTGCGGCTCCATAATAAGTGTTACAAGTGTATACAGTTTTTACTATAACCTTAATTATTCCTTCCTTATTGTAACTGTATGCATAATGAATCAGTTTGAAGTATAAACAGGTGGTGGCTGATGCTGGTAACACTGACGCGCATGGATAATGACTCAAATTAACCTGTGAAAAATTGTCTGAACTTCCAAATAAATATCAGGCAGGACTTAATTCCACAGGATTGTCTTTAATCAGAACAGAGTAATGGCCGAGACGCCCTTATTTCAAGTCCCAAAACATATGCACATACAGGTCTCACTAACACCCTCCAGTGTCCATGTTTGGAACTACAATCCAGTCTCTTCTCTCTCCTTCTAGGTGAAGCATCACACAGCAACACCAAGAGGCTGAAGTCCCGATAAGAGTGGAGATGATTTATGTGACTTCCACGAGTCCTTAGCTCTTCTTTAGTTGATTTTTATTTTTTAAGGATTCTAGCAAACCCTTGATCCTCTCGCTGGCCGGCTCCCTTCTCCTTTTCTTGCGACTTTTGATCCCTGCGACCTGTGAAGGGAGAAGGAGGGTGGCAAGTCCCCAAGGCGTGGGAGCACCGTCCCGCCCATCACCTCTGGGTGCGCCGGTTTCACTCTGCTGGAGCAGCCAGGAGCTCTCCTGACACAAAGACACAAATCGGTCGAGCTGGCTGGCGTTGACGTTCTTGCTGACGTTCAAAGAGGTTTCAAACGGGTTCTGGATGTGCAGCGGGGCCACTTCTGGCTTATTCTGCTCTTTGCCCTGGAGAGAGGGAGGGGGACAAAGCTGGGGGTTGAAAACACATTCGTGAGCAGCGGCAGCTGTAAGTGCAGACCTTCGTGTATTATGCGTCATGGTCCATCTATCGTGTTGGTCATGGACTCAGCCCTTTGCTGCTCTATCTGGGGCACACATAGCTGACTGGAACACCTCTCTACAGGGTAGCAGATGGAAGGGGCAAATGGACATGTCTCTGCAAGACATTCTGACTTAGAAAAAAACTGAGCTCGCCTGAAATGAAAACACATTGAGCATGTTAGCAACAGGAGCATACATGGTCTGCATTTGTCCAAATGACGTGGCCATCAAGTGATCCATCAAAATGTGGGTCAGAGAGAAGTCAAGTACTTTCCATGGTGCTTTGGATGCTGTATCCTGCATAATGCCTGACAGTAAAAGGCACTGGAGGGATAAAGGAAGGGCAGGAAGGATAGAAGATAGCAACATAAAGCCATCAGTCAGAAGAGGGGAGCGAACCGGAGAATTGTAGCACAGTAAAGCAGATTTATGGTGGTTGCTCCACTGCTGAAAGCCTATAGGCAAGGGTCACAGCCACAGCCTACATGAAGGCTTCCTCTGCTGTGGGGAGGCGGTGTCAAACTTCATATTAGGCTCATATATTAAGCCGGGGTCTCCCTTTCCCACGGGTATCGATTCATTAAACTCTAAGCTCTAGCAAAATCCCTGCATCTCATATACTATGCCACCAAAGCATGAAGAGCTACTTTATCAACATAATTTCTACTGGGAAGAGTAATCGGGATATTATTCAGCACTGAACATTTTAAGCAGTAGGTTAATTAACTATCGCGCACAGACAGTGAGGAAAAATTAGCCCTGAACACTCCCAATGATGAAAACAGTGTGACGTGCATGGTGGATGCTCCCTCAGTGCCTGTGGAAAGTATTACACGGGCATAAACAGGTACATCAGGATAAATATGGGTATAAAAAGAACAAATATGCATTTTTTTTGCACTCAATGTGGCAGAGCGCCTAATTGTGATCTCAGCTCAAGGGCGCCGGGCCCCTGTGGGGCCGGCATCAATCACATGAGACGAGGACAGCTGTCATCTGTGTGTGTGGGAAGACGCCATCCAGCAAACACGGCCTTTATTACCAACAGATTTCCCTGCTGGAGCTCAACTGGGTGAACGAGTTGAAAGAAGGCTGAACTTGCTTTCTTCACAGGCTCAACTTCCCTCTAAGTTCTATTCCGGTTCCTTAAAGCGGGAGGATTTGACCCGATCCTCTCACGAGCAGAGACAGATACAGATGAATTTTCCCTCATATACACACGACACGAACATTTTTGTTAAGCATCACTTCGATTTGCTTTAACCCAGATATGACATTTCCACTTTATGAAACTATTCCGTGTTATTTGCTGTGCAAACGATGACTTTTACCACGACGCGTGCTGGCGCCGGTGTTTGCACATTCACCTCGTGCAAAAGCTTCTTAGTTCAAACCTTCCTGTTGTGTTTGCCTGTTCTCCCTGCTCCTCCCACAGCATATGTGAGTCTGTGAAACCTATAAAGCTCCATATGAATCTCTGTTGTAGGAGTGCTCTGCAAAACCACGAGTGAAAGAGAGAGAGCGCGGGAGATGCTGAGACAAACTCTACATATTCAGGCCCGAGTGTCCAGGTGCTCTACGAGGCTAGTATGAGTACATTCAGCTTCCAGCTATCACTGACATGTTTTTATGCTGTTTTGTTGAGAAGGACTCTCAGCATTGCTTCTTTTTCAGTAACCAATACCCAAGAAGCACCTGGAGAGATGAGGACTGCAGAAGAAGCGCATGCGTCGCGCATCTGTCACAAAAATAACTGGCGGCCGCGACAGGATTATGTCACTCTGAGCCAATCGGAAACTCACATAACAACAGAAGCTGTAACATTGGCATAAATGACTACAACAGATGCACGGCTCAATTAGATGATGCGAAAACCACCGTCATACAGCTGTGCCAAAAATCTGTGTATGCGCCTCATAATCACCCTGCAACAACTGTCCAGCATCGCAGAGGTGACATCAACTCATAAATCCAAACTACACTGAAGACTCGGACGGCGCGACTCGTTCAGTCTGAAGGTTCTGCTGTGGCTCGGACCGCTCTTAGCCACGCCGCTCAGAAAACTGAGCGCCGAGATGTTAAACTGGAGCTCTCACTTAATTCGCATTTGCTCACTTCTGGATGTGAGGAATTTTTCTGGATATCTAGTTATTAATTCATGCAGTTGACACTGAAAGGAAAAAGCACAGGAAGCGATTGTTGGGCTCATTATTATTTCATTCGCTCTGAAGGAGAAATTCTTTGTACTGACTGATGCAACATGACTAGAATCTCTTAAGCAACTTAAAATCAGCTTGTTCACAGCATTTCCTAAATTTTATTGTCTTTGTAGAATCATGAGAATTACTTGTGCATTCAATTCACTTTGATTCTCTTTTATTTATATGATGCTACTTCACAACAACAGTTGTGTCATGGCGCTTTTACATATGCTGACCTCATTACTTAAAACTTTGGCCATGTTTAATGTGAGCATCCATAATATTTATAGGACAGGAAACAGGCATCGGGCATCCCTAATATGGTCAGCAGCTCTGGTTGTGAGCGCAGAAGCCCCACAGCCGTGTTTATGAGGGGCAGCCAATCAGAAGAAAGGTGGCTCCAAGGAAGGGTGAATCATGCAAAAGTACTCTAGTAGAACCCAGGAATGAAAATATGGAGCTGCAAATGAGCAAAATAGGTCTCCTATTTTAACTAGCACTCAAACCATGACCAGAGGCAATTCTAGACAATCATACTCACCTTTCTGATATTTATGGACATCCTGCTGAATGGAAAAGTGGCGTAGAACTCAAAGAACTCGCTCAGCAGTTTCTCTGGAGCAAAATTAGAAAAGTCAAATTAGCACGAAAGCCCACTAATACAAATGCCGCCAACATGTCAAACTGTTCTCATTCTCAGTTCCTGTGCTCACCGAGTGTCTCCGGGTTGCTCTCGAGCCGGATCTTGTTGAAGTTGCTGACAAATGTACAGTCATTCCCCTCAATCACACTCTTGTCCGCGGGGCCTTGTGGGGGCGAGAGCGGGGACACAAGGTAAAACGCCTGCCTTTACACGCCTGCGACGGCCATAAACGAGACACAGATGGATGGGGTCATGCGTTCGTGGTGAGAAAACCAGAAAGCGACAGAGGAAGGGAGAGCAGGTGCACGTGATCAACAAAAAAAGAACAAAGGCAGCATGTATCGTGTCCTTGCTCGGCTGGTTTACATCTCCAGCCATGCCCTTGTTAAGTCTCCTTCACCACCATGAGGCCGGTGCGTGTGTGTGTGCGTGACTATGTCTGTGTGTTATACTGCTGTTTAAATAGCTGCCTGTAAGCTCATGCGTGTGTGTCTAGAGGAGGTGGGTCATTGACCTTCCCAGAGTGATGGGCCTTTTATTGTCCTGTAAGCACTCTGTGTGATAGAGCCTGCGCTAAATGGGTGTGCCGGAGAGGAGGAAGTGGAGGGAGAGGAGGCACTGGGGGGAGGAGGTGAGGGTAGATTGCTTTTGGAAGGCAATTATCAGGCAGCCAAGGTGACAGAAAGAGGGGCAGAGGGAGGAGAGTGGACTCGCAGGCAGATTGGTGTGACGGCAGTTCTATTAGAAAAGGACACCGGGTTAAACATTCGTAACACACACATACATAGTAATAAGATGGATGGCCTTAAGGCTTTCCCGGGATGCTGTGCATTAAATAAAACAAGTGGAGACTCTCCAGGGCCACAGATGAAGGATATGTGTCGTACTTAGTGCTGCTGGGTCACATCTGACATTGAAATGCTGCTGTTGGCTACGGTTACATATTTAAGTCATGGACACATCGAAGCTGCATTGAACACAATCGTCCTGCATGTCAAAGCAAAGAAACTCCAAAAGAATCTGTCCTAAGCTCCGGCTGAGGACCCCACAAGGGCTTGTGAAAGTCAGAGAAACACACTCTTTATCTGAAGCGGTCACAGCTGGTAGACCAATACTTAACAAGGAGTTACAAGACTTCAAGCTTGGTTTAGCAGATGAAGGTTCTGTGAAATTCCCTCTCCAAATCCTGCTGATTAGCAGCGACAAATATCCCAAATTCTCTGTGTCTGCTTTCTGTTCATCTTACATGGCTACGAACTTAAAGGCTCAACTGAGCTCAATTAAGCCTACTCTAAGTCTTTAGTCGTTCATTTTTTTACTTTTATTTTAGGAACAGGCTTAATCCATATTTGGGGAAACTGGCTGATAATCCTTTAAGTTGTGGGACTTCTGGTTTAAACAAACTGTGAGTGATATTTGTTTACTATTTACTCGAGCTGCTAGATAATACAACAGTCAGTGATAATTTAGGTGAATTGATTATTTGATCATTTAAAATCATTATTCATTAACTTATCAAACATCAAGCATAACTTCATTGGCTTCTGTTATACATTGGCAAATAACTGGGCTCTGTCTATAACCTGAAAACTGCCTGTCTTCAAGGTCAGAGAATGAAACGTGGTGTTTTAGCACATCTTGCAAAGGCAGTTGCCGGCCCCGGCCGTGAGACATGAGGCAGCAGCGGCTCTGCATCCTTCAGAACACCACGTGAAGAACAGTGAAACAGACAATCAACAGACACCTCAGTCGCTGAAAGCAGCAGTAACAGGATACCATTAATTAGCCTTGTACAAGTCCAGGACCAAAAGGTCCAATCTGGTCCACCGGACGTTATTAGGACCTTCATTAGTGAGAGAATGCCTGGATTACTACAAAGGCATGAAAATCACACAACCAACTATTAAAGAAAAAAATTTGCTACTTGCAAAACTAGTCAGTTATTAGTTTAGTGAATTCACTGAAAATGAACTCTGGGTCCAGCGAAATATTATAATTTGGTGCTTTTCTGGCTCTTATTTGCCAGGAAACAAAACTTGTGGAGTTGGGGCAGCTGGTCTTATTTTTTCCATCCCATCCCTGCTGTGTGAATTTTAGTCTGACTCAGTTATTTGGAACCCTTTTACACATGTACTGGGGCTGTCCTCAGCGCAGGTATCTTACACTCTTAATACCAAAATTTTTTGTTGATTCATTCATGACATTTTTTTTATTTCCAAGTAAGACTGTGGCAGTACAGTGAAAAACCCCACCCCACACTGCTGCAGATGTACTGCAGTTGCATTTTCTCTTTTGGGGAAGTGTTAGTAAGCAACGTGTAAAAAAAAAATAAAGCATTATTAATTTAGGAACTTCTTGTTTATTGCTGAACATTTACAGCAAAAACATGATTCTGTATTTTCTTATGCAGGCATGTTTGGAAAGTACATTAAGTTAAGCTGTTTGTGATGGCATGAAGAACCAGAAGATGCTAACTGTGGTGTTGCACTGTGGCGTGTGACACCTTAAGGGTGTGTGATTTTTAAGAATGTATTAAAGAATAACTAACATCAATCGCTAAAATGCTACTGAACTCATCCACAGAAGTCAGATGTGTGAGTGCTGGCTCGTACCTGCGAGGTCCCGCAGGTGGTCCAGTGTGGGGATGATGGGAGGGCTCCTCTTCTGCAGGAAAAACAGGACCATGACGGTGAGGGAGAAGTTGGTGATCCAGGCCCCGGGGATGCTGCTGGTGACTGCATGAGCTCGGGCCCAGCAGCGCACGGTGAACACAAGGCTGCGCACCCGAGGGTCCAGCTGGCCGTACAGGTAGAGCAGCTCTGTGCTCTTCATTGCCACCCTGTGGAGAACACGGAGAATGACAACTGCTACTCTGTTCACTTCAGATTCTGACTTTGGAGATTTCAAATAGAAATTTAGGTAATATTAAATGCTTTTATTTTTTTTGCATATCTAACACTACTTAAAATAAATTACACTACATTCAATTATAAAATCTTTGAACTTTGCCTTAAAATCTAGAACTTGCAGATGTGTGAAGAACAGCAGCTGTTCAGGGAAATGCTGCAACGTGCCGAACGTCAGAGATCAGAGAAACTAAATCTACCACTGGAGAGCAGCATTCAGCTGGTCTTGGTGGCTGACTCAGCCACTGTTTGTTTTTTTAACACACGTACTCACACCTCAGAGAGGAAAGTGCCACGCTTCGATGATCTCTGAGCATGATTTGAAAAAAGTTCCCCCCTCACAGCCACCCACGGAGGGTGGTTCTACGCCATTTCCTTAGAAACTGCAGAGTGGTTTTCTGTACGTTAGCAGGTGTGTGTGCATGTTTGTGTTACAGACCAGTGGAGACCACAAGTCTATAAGGCTGGAAGGAAAGAAGTGAAACACAAACAAGCCCACGTTCAGTTTCACTGTGGAAAATGAGCAACTGACCATCGCAGCACTTCCTGCCGCAGTCTAGTTTCTGTCTGGGGCTTTTGCAACGCAAGTGAGGTCAAAATGGTAACATGGGTGACTTAAAAATGGCAGTTTCTGTGAAGCAAGGGAACTGTGACCATGTCAAATCTGGCATTTCAGTATGTGACCCTTTGACTTTCTGCAACTGACGTATTTGTTGCTAAAACAATGCAACCTCAGAGATGTCAAAGAACCTTTCACGGTGTTTCAATGTGGTGACGTTAAAGCATCTGCACAGACTCAGTACCTGTTGTTAGCTGTGAGGTCGCACTGAAAGCCAGAGGGCTGGTGGGCAAAACGGACCAGAGGGCACCGGGCATTGAGAATCTTCTGCACCCCCACGCAGCCAGGCCCAAACTGGTCCACGCACTCCCCGATCACAGATAGGATGCTCTGAGTGACGGCTCGCTCCGAGTTGGCCCGCTTCATCTGGTACTCCAGGGACAGGCCCGACTTAGGCTGCACAAACAGGGAGGATTCAGATGCGTTTAATCTTTTACTTTCAAATTTAATTTGGCCTTCCAAATAAAAGAGCAGCACTCGTGCAATATGAGGCATAGAAAAGAAACAAGAAAACACAAAAACGTACAACGTTATGCTTTATGTTTATGTAGCACTGATCCTACAGTATCCCCCATCTCTCTCTTTGACTACATATAAAATATTTTAGGCTGTCCCCCTGTGCAGTCACATGGCTGCGAGGTGCACATGTGATATTTCAAGTGACACTGAAGAAGAACTCACTGATACACTGAAGGACAAACTGTTCACCTTACAGGTGGACGAGGACACAGACAGCAATAAAGACTGTGTTTATTGCTTATGTTCGCTCTGTCGTGTCAGAGTTCCCGTGTGAGGATTTGCTGTTTTGCCAGCACGTCCCGTGTTCGATTAACACCGAACCTTCTCCTCACTCTGTGGGGCGATGGGAGCCGAGCATGTAGCCATTTTGCTTCACAGCGAAGCAAAGGTGGCTTTCACGAGGTAAAGTGCTGATGCGAGTCTTTGAGCTCAGAGGGGAAATTCAGATGTTTTTGGAGGAGGAACGCGTGCATGACGCTGCAAGCACGTTTAGTGGTTTCTGGTCTATCACAGTGAGATATTTGGAAAGCTTAATGATTTAAATCTTCAGCTTCAGGACAGAGACAAACGACTTCCTCAGCTGGCAGACAAAATCAGTGCATTCATTAGAAAACGTGAGATGTACAGCAGACAGCTTGATGAGGGAAATGTTGATTCCTTTGAGAATCTGAATGAATTTGCCAAAGTTGGGACCAAGCATAGTGATCCCATGTCTTAAAGAGCACACCTCCCTGAGAGCATGTCTTCAGAAATACTTCCCAATCGACAGTGCTCGGTGACCCATGACTGGGTGAGAGATCCTTTTAATGCAGCTGCACCTGCTGATTTTACTTCTGCCAAAGAAGACCAGACTCCACCCTCAGGCTGAGCTCTGCAGCACACACACTGAGTGAATTGTAGCTCGGTGTGGAGAGGGAGCATCCACTCTTGGGACAGAGAGCTGTGGGCATTCTGCTTCTCTTTGCCACGTCTCATCTCTGTGAGATGGGTTTTTCTGCTGTTGCCTCACTGAAAGCAAAGTTGAACATGATTTGAGGGTGGCAGTATCACTGCTGCAACCCAGTTGTGCAAAGCTGTGCAGTGAAAAACAGGCTCACTGCAGCCATTAAGAGTGAGTTAAGTTGTTCTCACTGATTTTTCCATCTCTCTTCACAAGTTTCTGCATTTGTTCTTTTTTGTGCAGGCTGAAATTTATCATTACATTTCTGGCAAAGTGAAAATTCTATTTCGTTTGTCTCTATTTTTTTGAAAATGCAGAATAATGAAGCAGTGTGGTGACAAATGTCACAAATAGTTGATTGAAATTAAAGTTCTTCTTTTATTTTTACGTTTCTGAAGAGGAAGGTTTACAAGATGTCAGTGAGACCTGCTATGATGTATGGGTGAAGGAGGTTGGTGTGACAGACGAGGATGCAAAGGATAGGGTGAGATGGAGGCAGATTGACACGCTGTGGTGACCCCTAAAGGGAGCAGCTGAAAGAAGAAGATTCCTTCATACGCCTTTTTTGCCCAAAACAACAAAACAAGCCAAAGACCAGTTAGTTCAGATGGAGATAAAACACAGAAAAGTCGAATTATCTCACAACTGGGAAGCAAATCACTGCCAATAATCCTATTTTCTAAAGACACCTAGAAACCCTCATCTTTACCGGTTTTACATTACGCCCACTGATGTCGTCCACATCCAGAAACATGTCCAGGTCACAGCCAAGCTTTCCAAAGCCGTTCACCGATGAGCCGAAGGGTTTAATGGTGCATTCTGGAAAATAAGCAGCGGCGATGTCCTTGAGTAGAGAGCAGACGAGGAAACGCAGCCTGCTGTTCTCCTCTGTGAGCTGATAGGCTTCTGCCAGGGAGGTTATCTGGTTGTCTATCTGAGGGAAACAAGGAAATGGGAAAGATCCCATCGATCAACTTAAATCTTCAAATAAGACTTAAAATGTAAATATTTTTAATGCGATAACCAGACTTACACTCGTCTCTCTGGACAGTCTCTTTATGAGCTCACTGATGGGAACAGTGGTTTGAGGCTGGCACTGCAAGCCTGACGGTTGGTTTTGTGAGTTCACTGAGCTGAAGTTTCTGAGTGACAGCAGTCTTGATTTAAAAGGCACCGCAGATTCATGGCTGCCACCAGGAATTGCCGCCCCTTCAAGTAAAGAGGCAACGCTTTCCTGCTTTGCAAACTCCACTACGGCATACACGCCCTGGAGAACACACAACATCATCATCTTAACACAACTCCAACAGGGTGGTGAGGTAACAATACTCGCTTGTCAGAGGAGCTCGACCTTTTACTCACGTAGCTTTCATAAAAGAAGTATTTACTGATTTCGCCATGTTTTGATAAGTACTTGAGGAACTTTTTCTCATTGGTACTGGACTGGCAGCTGATGAGAACAGATCTCTCTGCTTGCTCTTGTCTCTCCACCTGGAGGGTGTGCAAAGACTTCCAGGCATTCTTTTCATCTGACAACAGAGAAGAAACAACTCAAGTTTTTCTCTTAGGATAAGACATTTGAAATTGTGCTGGTCCTTCTTGTGTAGTCAGCATGCTGTTGTTGACAAACCAAGTAGTATTAGTTGTGTAATGGTCGGGGAAGTACAAATATATGGGCCAAACACTGGTTTCAGCCTATTGGCAAACATGACATTTACATTGGCAGTGGCCAAAACCGATATACACCAATGTGGTAATAATATGCTTGGGGTAATTTAGAAATGTGTCAGCAGTGCGTACAGCTGGGTTGTGTGAAATATATAGCTGGAAATGTAAACAAAAGCTGCTATTTCAATATAACTAACATACTATGTGTATTTATATACAGTTTATTCAACATAGAGGTTTTTTTTTTACTCCCTAAAACTAGTAACTGCATGGACCCTAAAGATGTATTGTCAGTTGAGCTCTAGTTGTTAGATGTGTGGTTTTCAATTGTCCCAGAACTCATCTCCACACTTTGTGCAGTATGTTAAATGACGCGTCTTACAAACTACAACACCATCCATACGTTCAATATTGTTATCCAAAACACATTGCCGAATTTTACGTATGACCTAATGACTGCTTAAGTTTTTCATATTGTGTAAAATCCGTAACGCACTTTGGATTACAGACTAGACTAGCTAAAACATAATGTTTTCTCAGTGGAGTTTGGAGTGGTGCTCACTCGGCAGCACACGGCGGTGTGTTGGGACTAGTCCAAAGGACATCTTGTTTTCTTGTACTGTTTACTAACCACCTTCGTCATTCCGAGTAGCCTCAGATTGGGCCGCAACGACGTCTGTTCCTATGCTCCTGTGAAGAAACGTATCGGCTCTCTGTAGGCACTTCGCGAAGCTGGTTTTTCCTCTCATATGTAATCTGCTCACAGCAAAGGAGGACGCCATTGTTGCTCGGAATGAAGCGCAAAGGCGCATGCGCGCGGTTCTGTCTACGGCAGCCGAGAGCCAAAGACGCGTTGTAATGTTTACAAAAAATATTAGCGACCGCTTTGGACTGAGTCTTGATATCTGTTAACGATATAAAGTATGATGTATATTTTAATCGTATGTACTACGAATGAACTTCAATGTCCGTGATATATGACATATCTTACATAAACGAAACGCGTCTCCCGGTAGGAAAACACCCAGCAATCTGAAAGTTGTTTTTTCCTTTGTATCTGAGAAAACGCAAGAAAATGGGAAAACGAAACTTGCAGAGAGAGCTGCTGGCACTTGACATTAAAAGCGTACTCCACCTATCCTGCAGACAGACCACACTTCCTGTGTTTACTTCCTTTGAACACATCCCGACCGCGTAGCTCCGCACTTCAGCCTGCGGTGCGTCGGATCCGCACGATGGAGGTACGACAGTCACCCTGAGCTTACAACTCAAATGAATAAGAAGGTACTGCGTGTTTTTTGTCACTCTGACTCGTTTTAAAGTAATAACTTGTATATTAGGCTAATTAAAAAAATAGCAGCAGAATATTTTTACATTTGTTACATCTACTTTGTTTTATTTTTTTCTAGGTAGTTATACTGCATGTGCATATTTAGATTGGAATACGGTGCGTTTTATTATTTTCAAATTTTGAATGGGGTCTGATAGGCAGGGAAATCCCTCTCTCTAAAACCAATAAAGAATGATCTGTGTGTGATCTGCACGCAGTAATGTGAGCTGGACTCTTTATCGTAGCCTATTAATTTCGTTTGTTTGTTTGTTTAAATAGGTGGGTTATTGCTGTATAATAAGGTCCAAGCTTCTCTGGGGGCTTCCCAGCTTCACAGCGAAACTCCCCTCGTTTGCTTGGAAAACAGCCCCGCGAAGCCCCTCCCAGCTGTTCTCAGCAGCTGTATCAAAGCTTCACTTCTTCAGTTTAGTTTCACTGCGCGTCCTGCTCCCCACGTGAATCTTTCAGTCATGAACGAGCTGCTCACTTACACATCTCAAGTCAGCACGGAAACTATCCATAAACTGACCTCCTGATGTTTGATTTTAGATGGAGCTGGACAAACGGAGCATCACGATGGATTACAAATATGATACAGGAATAGAACTGCTTTTGGCTCACATGAACGTAGAGGACATTATCAACGCTGCAGAGACTCTTTATCGGCTTGAGGAAGAGGAGGAAGGAGAAATATTATCATTTGAAGACGAAGAAGGGCTCTCCCAGGAGGAGATGGATGAGAACGAGGAGGCAGGGGAGGGGGTGGGTTTGGGGAGTGAGCAGAAGAACCATGCTGATGGGGTTGGCGGTGTTCGATACGGGTCGGTGACAGACCTCCTGTCCTTTGTCAACCTCCTGTCCAGCATGCAGGCAGCAGCCCTGCCAAACCTGTCAAAGGAGATGGGCGTCCTCTTGAATAAGGTGAGAATCTTTTTAAGCAACCTGAAAGTTATTCAGCATTTCCTTTATTTTCTGCCTTTTTTTCCTAAAATATGAACCCTTTCTTTGCAGAAGGACATGGCTGTGAAAAAAGGCCGGTACCAGATCAACATGGATGTGCTCCTGTTTCCATGGAAATTGACCTACAAGAATCACGGCTCTAGCCTCGTGCCTAAGGGCTCATTTGGGAAAGTCCACTTGGCTCAGGACACCGCCACCAGGAAGAGAATGGCCTGCAAACTGGTGAGTCTTCCTGAGCAATGACTGGAATCCAGCCTGTGCTCGACTTCTCGGAACTGTTGGTGCCAAATATTTCATCTGCCAAGTACTGCTTGTTCACAGTGCAGCTACTCCTCTGTTTGCACAAAGACTGCCGGTGCCAGTGTGACATTTGCTATATTTACTAAGCAAAAGAGGAACAGCTGTGTTGATTGAAGAGCTATTTGCACTTGTAACAAACTTGCAAAATGGGCCAGGAGTAATGCAAGAGTGGAAATTTGACAGTAACTTCCCACAGCTCCTCTAGATGTTTGACACGTGCAGAGCACACAGTCTGTTATTTTGTGGACAGATCTATATTTGCGAAAGAGGACGGAGGGAGGCAGAGCGCTTACTCTGCTACGTGGAAAATAGTGACAAATGAGGAACGAGTACTTTCCTACCTAGTCAGGTGTTATCGTCAGAAAGCTGTGTTGACACAGTGTTTTTTACGCACTGCTGTGAACGTACTGCAGGAGGCCCGCTGGAACAAGTGTGCAATAAGGGCTCGGTGGCTGATTTATGATGTGCTCATCAGCCTAAAATAACACCAGAATCAGTTAATTATTACTGAGAAATTGTTCATTAACAAACATGACTCCAACACTTCAGCATTTTAATGTGGGGATCTCCATTTATAACTTTACAGCAGGAGTAAATGTGTTTACAGCCTGGTACAAAAAACCTTTTCAGTTTTAGCGAATTTCTCTTTTCATGAGAGATTCGTTTGTATTTGCCTCACTCAATTAATTGTTCCCATAATTCAGGACGTGGCCTCTTTGAGTAAGAGGAGGGTGCCTTTTCATTCTAGTTAGCATTCCTTTGTTCTCTGTGGGGTTTCCCAGTTTAGTTCCTACCTTCTGCTTGCCAAAGTTGGCTTCTCATTTAATATCCCAGGACAGCACGGTGGTGTGGTGGTTAGCACCGTGGATTCTTGGGTTCGAATCCACCGGTCGGTTGGGGCCTTTCTGGGTGGAGTTTGCATGTTCTCCCTGTGCTTGTGTGGGCTCTCTGGGGTACTCCAGCTTCCTCCCACAGTCCAAATACATCCGTGTTAGGTTAACGGGTGATTCCAAATGGCCATAGGTGTGAATGGTTGTCTGTCTCTCTCTGTTAGCCCTATGATGGATATCCAGGGTGCATTGTAACTGCTGAGACAGGCTGCAGCCCAACTGCAACACCGAACTGGAAAGTGAAAGCAAAGCTAGCTAGCTAGCGCTCTCATTAACTGATAAATCCCCACTTGTACTCTCTCAAAAACAGTAACTCAGAGAACTGATGTGGATGGAGAAAATGCAAAAAACCGAAGACTTTAAAACAGCAGTCTGCATGTCACAGTGCCCACGGGCTATGCTTCTTCTTTTTTCAGATTTAAAGTTTTAAAAGCCGAGAACTGATTTTACCTCAGTACAAAGTTAAAATACACAAACAGATCAAGATGCACTGAACATGTAATTACATTTAATGAGCCTTTACAAGGATTGCTGTCACTGATCCGTTTGGCCAGCAGACACCAGGATGTCTCACCGAGCTCCTTGGCTCTAGGTTCATATTTAACAATCAACTGCAACACTGTCACTGATCTTTATTAACTCACTCCAAGAAAGCAGATGAGCATATGTCCCAAAACGTTAGGCTATGTGTGATGGTGTATCTTTACATCTCCCTTGCCAGATCCCCATGGAGAACTTCAAAGCAGCTGATGTAGAGTTCCAGGCCCGCTTCCGCCACGAGAACATCGCCGAGCTGTACGGCGTTATGCTCTGGGACCAGAGCGTCCACCTGTTCATGGAGGCGGGCGAGGGCGGCTCTGTCCTGGAGAAGCTGGACAGCTGCGGACCAATGAGGGAGTTCGAGATCATCTGGGTGACCAAGCAAGTCCTGCGTGGCTTGGAGTACCTGCACTCACACAACGTCATTCACCACGACATCAAACGTAAGACGACCGCGAAAAAATGTTTGTCACTTACTCTACAGCTGCAATGGTAACAGGAAGTTATGTAATCTTACTTTGTGCCTTCTATGCGTCAAATTCAAGCCACAGACGGATTTTGCTCTTGTGAATGCTTCTCGAGCAGGAAAAACATCAGTCAGTAAACAGCCACAAACCAAACAGATCACAGAAATCTGATAGATCGGTGCTAGTTCTTCAAAGGTAGTCTGGTCACACTGACTGGTAGCTATCATGACAGATCACACGAATACAACCTACTTACTGTAGGTGGAGCTCAGCTGAAGAACCGCAGCAGCACTGGGATCAAAGCGTTCTCCAGAGCTGCCTGTCAGCATCATGGCTCAAAGGCTGCTGGCTCTCTGGAAATTCCAGCCTGCTTCTCATGCTCAGTCGGGGTTGAAATTATGCTCCAGAGAGGCAAGTGACTTATGACAATGACCACCCTGGCCCTCTGACATGCTGCGGTCTTTAGCATTTCCTGCCTGCAGTCAAAATATGCAATTAAACCTTAGTGATGTTTTAAGGAGAAGGATGAGCCTTTGCCAAAGCCTGTGACCTACTTAACGTCTTTAAAGACTTCACTGTCATTTTCACAGTTGAAATCAGTACAAACACAGTGTACTTGAAGCTGAACTCTTATTAATTCATGTGCCAGCTTGCACAAGTGTCCCAGAGAATCACACCTCCTTCTTTTTCACTTCTCCACAGCCAGTAACATCGTCCTGATGTCAGACAAAGCAGTGCTGGTGGATTTTGGTCTGACGGTGCAGATGACAGAGGATATATACACTCCCAGAGATCTGAGAGGAACAGAGGTAAGAGAATTAGCCACTCTGCCTGTAATAAATGCAGGTCTTCTGTTTTTAGTAATTGCCCACTCCGGGCAATGCTCGCTTTTCTTTTGCTGATGTAGAGCATGTGTGTCGTGCACGTGACTCACGCTAGACCTCCCTAGGGATTTTAGCAAATTAGTCCTACGACTTGTCAGCACTTGTGTGCCTTTTCCCAAATGATTATAGAGTCAGCGACTGGCAAGCATTAATTTAGAGCAGTCGGTGCACTCTTTGACCTCGCAGATGCTATTAATAGTGTGCTGATGCTCAGGGCTTTCAGCTCTTTAAATACTTTTTTTAGGATTAATCTAAGATTTCTCACACTCCTCTCCCATCAGTCCGTGCTTTCCCATGTTTGTGTGTCAGTCTATATGGTTTTGTGTACATGCACCCCGGGCCTCTCAGGGCTCGTGGAAAGTCCCAGGGCAGACACCCAGCAGTGATAATAAGAGAGGCAGAGCCTGTAAACATGCTAGGCTGCTCAGGGTTATATTAACATGGGAGTGCAGGCTGGAATTTCCAGCAGAAAGAGACAAAGAGGTGAACTCTAATGTGTTTATGCTTCACTCGCCAAAGGGCAACACACTTCTGCACTGCCCTCACCTTTTACATGTGCAGCGTGGGTCTACAGGTCGCTTGTTTGGTTGCAGACAGAAAGCCCCTTTGACAGCAAGAGTATGCTTCCTGTTTATCGTGTCTAACTGATACAGAGAATTTGACTGCTGTACCAATAAAAAGGGAACTGGTTTCACATCTCTCTGCTGTTCTGGTCTGCAGCCCTCTTAAATGTCACTCATGAAGCATTCCCCGTCTTTCTTTCAGATGTATATGAGTCCGGAGCTGGTTCTGTGTCGAGGACACAGCACCAAGACGGACATCTACAGCCTGGGCACCACCATCATTCACATGCAGACCGGTAGTCCTCCCTGGGTCAGGAGATACCCGCGCACTGCCTACCCATCCTACCTCTACATTGTAAGTGCCGCACATGAACAGTTGGTGCAGATATTCGTGACTGAATATTCGAATCTGACGGCTCGCAGTTCGGTGCTGACTTTTGTCTTATTTAGGAACATCGGTATCTGATTTATGACCATCATCATCAGCTGACCTTTATGCCGAATGCTAGATTGCACGAAAGTGAATCAATATTATAGATGAATTGTAACAGTAAAAAAGAAAAGAAAAGAAAGAAAGACACTGCATGCTACCTGCACAGCAACCAGCGGCTGGTGAAGGCTAAAGGAGCATGAAAGCAGCAAATATCTTGGTTGCGATTTTACGGATGCCAAAACAAGTTCTATAATTTGCTTAATGTGCCTTAACTGTACTGCAAGTTAAATAATAGTACACTTTTCCTGTACCACGCTGAGGCCCTCACAGTCTAGATTGCCAGGCGATAAAGAGGATGTTTGTGGCGGGTGACCTGCGGCCTATTTAGTCATTCACCACTTCAGTTTCTTCTAAAAGCGTTCCATTGCATGGGCTCTTTCCTTTCAACAAGTCACATCTCTGTTTTTAAAATGATTATCAGATTTTTTTTTTGGCTTCGAGCTGTTACTCACTTCCACATGAAACTGCTGTCATGGAGAAGTATTATTACAGGGCAACGTCACCTCTACAGGCTGAGCTTTGCAGCTGGTCCTTGTTCCTGTTTATTGTAACCACACCGGTTTTACAAGCCACTGCTCATGAAGACAGTGAAAAAAAAAAATGGCAGTCTCTAAATGGTAATTTTGTATTATCTGTCTCCAAACAGATCCACAAGCAGGCCCCACCTCTGGAGGACATAGCAGAGGACTGCAGCCCAGCCATGCGCTCCTTCCTGGAGCGAGCCCTAGAGAGGAACCCTGCACTGCGGAGCTCAGCAACTGAGCTGCTCAAGGATGACGCTATCAACCCTCCCAGAGAGGATCAGCCACGCTGCTGGAGTCTCGACTCAGCCTTGGAGGAGGCCACCCACACCTTGCTACGGCAGCAGAGCCAGCACCATGACACCACACAAGGTAAAGCCCTTAGTGCTGAGCTCAGTTTGTCTCCTGGGATTAATAATAAGATGCGTGCTTTGCGGTAACGTGTCTCCTTTCTCTTCCCTGCAGAATCCTCTCTTTACTCTGAAGACTCTGGCCACATCAGGAGGAAGGGCTCGTTGTACATTGACCTAGGGGCCTTGTCAGGTTACTGTAAACTGGTGACAGGACCCCCTTCCTCAGAATATAGCTAACAAATGACCACATAACACCATTTATGTGGCTGAACTGTTGTTGAAGCCAACTGCTTATTTGGTTCTTGAGTTGAGACTCGTGGACCGCCACAGCAAGCACCACTTATAATAAAGTCAAAGGGGTCCGGATGGCTTGGAATGAATGGATCTAGCTCAGCCTGGAATGGAAAACACCGCAGGACAGTGTTTGGATGCATTGTGCATAAATAAGCATTATACGCTACATATAATTTCACACCTTTCCTTGTGGGATATTTGTACTTTATTTCAGTGCGGGAGGTCGCAGTAATACATGCATGCTGTTTTCTTTGCTCCCCGAAACCATCTGACAGAAGCTGTTGTATCAGTTGCGTTAAAGTGTAAGCTGTGTTTTAAAGTATGTGTGTAAGCATGTATGATATGTAGTCCTTTGTGGACTTCCTCCTGTTCATTCCTGTGGAATGTTGTTCCTGCGCTTTGCAAATGAAGCTTCCGTGGAATGAATGCGATGTGATTTCTGTTGTGTACATCCAGTGAGATGAGGCGTGCTGTGCCTCTTACTGAAAGAAAAACAATTGGTTTACTTCTGTTTTCTTTAGTATTAAGCTAAAAATTACCCAGAGTTTAAAATGTGTCATTCTGCAATAAATGCAATGAACTCAAAAATCCCATAGTCTGTGTGTCTGTCAGTGCAACCTTAACGAGTTAGTAGCTATTCACTTTTGGAATAGTTTAGGGAGATTCCTGGAAAAAGCAAATGAAATTCAGAACTTGAGTATGTCAGTGTGTTTCACATTCAGTCAGCTGACTCGCTCTGCTTTCTTTTCCTTACAACCGTCAGTGACTGTGACCAGCCACGCCCCTGTATGAGCAGGCGGTGCTGCTGGGCTGGCAGCTTTCTACAATAAATGATAGGAGGCATTTACTGAGAGTCAGCAAATTAATCAGTGATTATAACAAAGGGGTTTTAAGGGGAACTAATAGACAGTTCCTTGTTTTCTGTATTCTGTGCTTTTTGTTTTTTTTTTGTTAGCAAAATTTATTTATTTTAATTCTTGGATCTGCATGATGTCCCCGAGTAGGAATATTCCTAATATGGTTATGGCAGGCACACGATTCCGGTTGTTCAAATCATGTGTTTAGAGTCTAAACACATGATTTCCTCTGATTGGCAGCTTTCCTCTGATTGGCTGCCACGTCTAAACTCTAGACACATGTGGCAGCCAATCAGAGGAAAGCTGCCTTTAGTAGCAGGGTAACCCTAATAGGGTCATCATGGATCTCTTTTAAAAAAAACTGCACAGGCACCATTGCAAAATTCAAGAAAAAAAATAGTGTATTATTGAAGCTCTGAGAATAAAAATGATTCCCTGTTGAATTCTAACTCTCAGAAATTGCCCACATTTCAGGAAATCTGATTGCATTTTACCCAGAACTACACATTTCACACGACTGGTAATGTTTCTGCAATATTTCAGCAGCAAAAAGCAAGGGAAAAAAAATGACCCCCCCCCCCCAAACAAACTTTTCATTGGAAGCTGCTTCATGTGGGTTTTCCTGAAATCCCCAAACTAGCAGCCAGATCACAGAGCTCAAACATCAAGCTGTAGCAAAGCTCCTGACTAGATTACTTTTGTTTGTTCATACTTAGTCATGGGCAGTAGCTACTACTGAATTTGCATCAGGGAAATCCGAGTGGTTTGAAGTGTTGTGTCCTATCTGCAGGTCGGGCCCACTCTTCCTCTTTCTGAAAGCGTCACATGTGAGGGGGCGGGGAGCTGGCTGAGGAGATGCGCCTCTGAGAGTGAAATGAAAGTTGCAGGGTTTCCACTGAACGTTGTAGACAAATGTTGCCACCTGTTGGCAGTGTGCTGGCAGGTTCTAGCAGACCCCTGTGCTGCTCTAGAGTCACTGAACAAATAAAAAGAGGAGAATTTCTAACAAGAATAAAATTTTAACGTCCACGTTTGGCTGCTCTGCACCGCTGCAAGAGAGCAGCACAGACTGCATTTGCTGCTCTCTCCGCTTCTGTTCCTTATGTGAACTGCGAAGTCTACAGACTTCCCACACTTTAGCTATGATGGAAAACTAGTTAAAGTAAGTACCTTACAGTAGGTAAGGCTTACAATTAGTTAATTAACTAATTAGTTAGTTCATGCTGTCAAGTGCTCGATTTTACGCACATATTGCGGTATTTGGTGTATGTCACCTTAGTCCAAAGTCTTACACTCCACCACACTACGAGCGTAAAGCAACATAAATAAAGTGGAGATGCCGGGGATTGAACCCGGGGCCTCATACATGCAAAGCATGCGCTCTACCACTGAGCTACATCCCCTGTAGGTGCGGAGGTGGAGGGGCACGAAGCAACACGAAGTCATCCTGTTTGTTAGCCTTATCTTTTCTTATTTTCCCAAGTTATTAAACATTTTAACGTAATATTGTTGGAAGAATGAAAGAAGAATACAGTAATTGCAATAATCAATAACTACAATAAAAAATACAATAATTTAAATGTGTTGTAGTCCCGCAGATATTTAACTTTGTGTAATATAGTTGTTGGTAATCTGCGCTTCTTTTTTATGTGCTGTTTTGTCCCTTGTTCTTTTAAAGTGACACAACTATTCAGTTGTCTTTCTTGGCCTCTACAGGTAGTGGCTCTTAGTCTATTTTGTAAGAGACAAGAAGGAGATTACAATATTTAAGAACAGTATCTGGTTAAAATAAATATTGACCTAATCTCAATCATTTAAATAAATAAATGTTCATTCTTATTAGGCGTCCATTATTGAAATTCTGAATGAAATGCTTCGACATTGACATCTGCTGGCAGGATGGGGCAGTGCAGCGTGTGTGAGCGTTGGGAGCTGCAGAGGACAGCAGGAGTCTGCCGTCCTCAAGGTGGACCTCTTCTATCAGCTCAGTGCACTTGAACTTTTTCATGCTCATCTGTTATTGGCAGCTCTGAAGGACTTTTATACTAACAAAACACAGAGAACAGATTCAGACCAGGCGCGCAGTCAGCAGAAAAGAAAAGAAGACTCTCTGCCTTCATAGCTTTACATCTCACTGCCTCAGCAGTCTGGACTGGAGCTGGACCTGGATCCGAGATGGACTGTAGACAGCTGCACATTTATTCTGAATCTTAAACTTGCTTTTGTACTTTTTAAGCCATTTCATTTTCTTATTTATTTTTTGCTCTATTTTGTGTACAGCACTCTGTGACTGCTCGTCTGTGAAATGAACGTTGCTTGCTTACATTATCTTCACTTCACCTGCTTCACCTCCCCTACACTCCCTTTGTGTGTCTGTTTCCATGACAAAGAAGGCAAAACAGGGAGCAGAGGAGATCGTACTAACATCTCACATATTTATGACTGTCTCATTTATATTTAAACAACAGACAGAAACGCCCTTTGTTTTCTCTCACTGTGTGAAAACAGACATAATCATTCTGATGTTTATGTGTCAAACGCACATGAAGCGTACAACAGAAGAACTGTAGGGCCAAACTGACACACAATGGAAAATGGACTAGTTCTTAAATAGCGCCTTTCTACTCTATCTGAGCACTCACACAACACGTTTACATTCACACCAGCACTTCCATATGTAACTTTTATTGTCTAACATTCACACACCAATGCTTGCATCAGAGAGCAACTTGGGGTTCAGCATCTTGCCCAAGGATACTTTGGCATGCAGCCCAGAGCAGAGAATTGAACTGCCAACCTTCCGATTAGTAGGTGACCTGCTCTACCTCCACCCAGAATGCATCTAAAGGTTGATTTGAATGGTAAGTGTGCTTTAGGACCCACATTTGAACAAGTCTGTGCGGTCCCGACAACTGACACATTCCTGTGACCCAGTAATTAAGATGAACAGGTCGAGTTTTAGAATTGGATCTGTACCGATCCGAGATATTTTATGGTCACTGCTGTAAGACCTAAATCTGGTTCTCTGGTTCTCACTCTAGAAAAAATAAATTTTAGATCTTCACTTAAAATGTCATCTTTGTCCTCACTGCTGTGACTCTGTCCTTTATCTTTATCAGGACTTAAAACCCTTAAAATATGTTGAATCCTGCTGACAGCAGGTTCTGTTTTTCTCATGAATGTCATTAATATAAGGATGGAGACAGTGATTACATTATTGATTGATTATCAGCACAGAGTTAAATGTATAATCGACATCTTTCTTCCTCTGTGACTCTGTGGACAGCAGGACAGCTTTCACTTTGTCAGGTCGCGTGGTCTAAAATATTTAGCATCACTCCCTGTTTAAATAAAGCATATCTGTTTAAAGCTTTAGCCACATAAGACACTTGTTAATGATTCATCATTCGTCCTGTTGTAAACCGTCAATGGAAAACTGTCTGTCACATCTGGGATCCTGGAGATGGTGTGAATATTGGAGTGAAAATGAGGCTGAAATGACTGAACTGTCATTATATGATGTCATTATATGGTGCTGCGTCACTGCTCAAAGCTGGGAATCTTAGTGTGAGTTTTATTACCTTGATAACAGTGTGCAAACCAGTTTGAATTCAGACAGCTTCATGCTATCTGGTTGTTTTTTTATCCATCCATCTTCTGCCACTGATCCTTTTCAGGGTTGCAGGGGGGCTGGAGCCTACCCCGGCTGCCGTAGGGCAAGAGGCGGGGTACACCCTGAACAGGTCACAGGTCTGTCACAGAGCTAACACAGAGAGACAGACAACCATTCACACCTATGGGCTATTTAGAATCACCAGTTAACTTAACCCCAGTAACTGCATGTCTTTAGACTGTGTGAGGAAGCTGGAGTACCTGGAGAGAGCCCATGCAAACCCGATACACAGAAAGGCACGGCCAGATGGTGGATTCGAACCAGGGACCTCCTTGCTGTGAGAAAAGGTATTTCAAATAGTAACACTTCTTACTCATTATATATTTACACAATAACCTCAAATATGATTTTAAAGAACAGGGCCTACAATTTGCCATTAAGGCTACACAAAAAAAATAGCCTACACCTTCTAAATGCATAATGCAATAAAGACTTAGCCCAAATTTTCAAATGAATATCTTTATATTGCATAGATATAGCCATGCATTGGTTAGTTGCTGCTGTTCACTGGAGCCATAGTGCTCCAAATACATGTATGTCTATGAAGGCAGAGATCTACACACAATTAACTCATCAAATTTTCAACCATTCTTCAAGCAGTTTGGTTTTTAAAAACAAGTCAAATTAAATATACTAAAAATTTGTGTTGATAGTAACCCTAATTCATTGTATGTTGTCCTGTTTGGAATTGATATAACTCTGCTTTTTTGTTGTGATGTTTTCCTATAAAGACATGTTATTTTACTCAAAGTGTCTTCTCCTCAGGCCTGTGAACAATAAATGTTGTGTAACTTCATGTTATGTTAGGAATCTACACAAAATGAGTCCATCTGGACTGATTTGCAGCTCTAAATGCTTCTGCAGCTGCAATTCAGGCACATACCTGACTCAACTACGCTGCTGTGCAAGATATTTATCACAGATTACAGTTTTGCTCATCCCAATAAAGCACACAGCATCGTTACCTCTGACAAATTTAATGTTCTGAACATAATATTTCTGCGACAGCCACTACGATACCGCAGTTTAATCAGATTCAGGTCAGCACAGTCAGCAGCTGAGAGCTCGTGTATCAGGGGTCTACAGAAAAGGTTGTACAAAAGAATACTAACGTTGTCGGCAGGATTCGAACCTGCGCGGGGAGACCCCAATGGATTTCTAGTCCATCGCCTTAACCACTCGGCCACGACAACATTCCCTCGGTGCCAAGAATCAAACATCACTGCCAGATTACTTCCAGCCATTTCCTAACTGTAGGACTGTGCTTGACTGCACAGCTGTTTCTGTCTCTGACACAAAGAGGCTTGACACACACAGTCATTTGTACAGCCAGTACAATGACGTGCCACACTAAAGGCTCTAAATGGTGTGGCTCCCAATGGTGTAATAACCTTCGCCAGTGACTTATATGGTGGGAGTGCCTCAAACAAGGCCATAACAGCAGACTGTGGAGTTTGGCAACATCTATAACCAGGTGACACGGTCATTCCAGATAAGATCAGGTTACACTGAACATTCCGTTTTGCTGAAACTTCAACTTTAGATCACATCACACATCACTTTGGAAAAAAATATGAACAAGATGCTGAAAGTCTGTGTGTGTCTTACACATTTGCACACACCCATTCTCTGTGAAATTGAATGAATTCATTTTATCTTACAATATTATTTTTAAAATCCATTTATCTGACCAACATTTGGTCAGATATTGAGCTCCTGTGAGTTGCAGGTTGCCCTGGATCTGATGTCAGTAGTTATGATTCCTTTTTATTGCCACTTGCTTTGTCCAGTTCCGGAAAAAAGTCCTTATTTTCTGCTGCCTCCAAGACAGTTTTGGCTCTGGCTGATCACGGACGTTTCACCTCCACGATGCAGTCATCAGAGATGGTCCCATCCAGAGAACCACCAAGCAGGCCACTGTCAGGCGAAAGCAGTCCCCTGCAGTCAGTGTAGAGCTGCTTGGCCTTTGGCTCGTGAAGGATCCCCCAGTCACATAACTTTGGGGTGAAAATAGCACTTAGTCTGAAATACATTCCAAGAAGCACTGACCCCTTTGTTACTCACAACTTTAGATCCTTCTGTGAGGTTTTACTGGCCAAGCAGAGTTTTGAAGTACCCACCAGTAACTAACATTCCAGCTCACACAGTAACAGAGTGTGCTGTGTCACTGCTAGGAGGAATGTGGAATCAGGCATGTACATGTCTTACAGGCTTGTAAATGAGATATACAGCGTGAGTATCTCCCTCATAAATACTAACAGTGTAAATAAGAAACCCACATATAGACCATATTCACTGATGCATTGATAGAGCTTTAGCACACCCTGCTGGCTGCATGTGGTTATTTCTCCTTTTACGATTACAGTCAGTCTCCTGAAATAATTAACCATAAATTATTCCCACAAATACCAAAAACTAATATTAGTTCACTGGTGTGATCTTTGGACATCCATCCATCCATCCATCCATCCATCCATCCATCCATCCATCCATCCATCCATCCATCCATCCATCCATCCATCCTCTCTGTTCATCCAATTGAAGCCTGTGGGATTTCCCAACATGGTTAATGCAGGTTCAGTTCAGCTTTACTTGTATGGGCCATTATAATTTTTTCTGCTTTGGGTAAGATCAGGAAGTTGGGATATGTGCAGTAGGAGCTAATGTGATTTATAGTGTTCAGTGATAGTGTCTGAATTTACCTTGATAATGGTGGCCAGTAAATGTCACAGGGCTACAAGGTGAGAGGGGGTCTGTAGACTGTTGATGCTGGAGAGAAGTTGCTGAAAAGCCTGACAGACCTTAGTGAAAAGGTTGCATCAGATCAGTGTTGTGCGAGCCCGCAGGGCAAACTGACCCGGGTATGCAAATGGTAGCTGCTTCATCTGTTTCAACAATCACCACAATTTGGCAAGAATTCCACCCAATAATTTTAACTTATGACACACTTTAAAGAGCTTGAAACACTGAGGTGGAAATTATCTTAACCTCTAAGAATGCGATCAAGCTTCATTTAGTCTCCAGTTGCTGTAGAATGATAGCCTCCACCCATCTAACTACACTGGCATTGGTGGAGATCCGATTCCAGATGTAAACACGCCGTCTGGGAGCTCTGTGAAAATGAGCCACGGCGAGATGTGAGAATACACTTTTTCTGCCAAACACCTGGACAGCAAACAGCTGGCTGTGTTTTCACCGGGGGGAGCAGCAATGTTGAGGCTACCACAGGAAATTTGTGTTCTACTTGACAAAAGGATGATCGTTTTTAGCCAGTTGTAATGAGCTATCTGTCTCTTCGGTTTTACACAATCTATGTCTGTCTGCACAACATTTCAACTTCAGCTTGCGTCACTTGACCAAAAAGATCCAGCTGCTGTTAAACCACTGCGGTCCTTCCACAGAGGAATTTAACAGAAAGTTTCCAGCATCTTAGTAAGAAGGCTCAAAGGTCCACTGCTGTAACTAACATCCTCCTCCTCTTCACCCTTTCTCTTCTTTGCGACCAAAAATCAGGAAAAAAAAAGAAGCTTTTATTTGGTCTCCAACACAGCTAAGCAGTGCAACACTGAGACTGTTGCTGTGGCAAGAGGAGCTCAGAGAAAGCAGCGCTTTTTATTAGCTGGACCGACAGGAAAGAGGAGAAAATGCAGCGTGAGGGTAACATCTGGCCCAGATCAAATGAAGAAAGGCGCTGTTTGGATTTTCTGGAATAAAAACTTGCAGAACAGCCTTACTTGAAATGACATTGCAAAGTTATTTGAGAGTTTTGGGAGCACACACTGAAAAACATTACTTCACTTGGGGAAAGTACACCCAGATGAGCAACATGAATGCTTGACCAGCTGAGAGACTTTGTACTTTGTACCATCACCAGCTGCTGCATTCATAAGAATATATAGTGGCCTCCTGCATAACAGGCTGCTACTTTGTAGGCAGCCTCCTTTTGCATTTCCATCTGACTGATTATGTAAATTACCAAAGTACACACTCTGTGGCAGTGCAAAGGAAGCCTGTTTTTAATTATTCAGCTTGGCTAACAGTTGGCTACAAACATTACAAAGCCTAACCATAAATTATGGATGCAGTTTAGAGACCTGAGTGGCAGCAGAGTCGCTTTGAGGAGAACTGAACCACTGACGGTTTGTGATGTCAAAACAACAGACGATAGCTGTTATACGTACATGTAAATATCCATGTATTGTGTAGAAGAGATATCAGCCTAAGCTGAACTAGGCTGGGTTGTACTTTTGTGTTAGTTCCAATTTGTACCACAAGATGGTGCAGTGACTCAACAAAATTTTTAATTAAACAAGTCATCAAAAGCACTTTCATATTTATAATGATAGCCTGGCACAAGGCAGTACATCTTGAGGTAATGGGAGCAGGGCTAAAAACAAATGTCAAAAGTTAAAAGAAAGCATTAGAAAACATTACGGTATAACATTTTTTTGCCAAGAAGTATTCTTATAACTAAGAAATTCCTCAGTTCAGGTGTTCCGATCACCTCCACAGCCACAGGTGTATAAAACCGAGCACCTAGGCATGCAGACTGCTTCTACAAACAGGGTCCATAAAGAAGAAGTTAACTGGCCTGCGCAGAGTCCTGACCTCAGATGCAGACAGTGAAATAAGCTGGTGCCTACCGACCCAGGTCCAAGACAGAGGAACTGGCCTGGACCTGGCCAACCTTGTCATCGTCACTGGAACCGGTGGAGAGATGAGGGGGATGGTTGGGTGCTGGACTGCCGCAGCAGCAAAGACGAGCTGCGTGATGCAGCAAAAAGGAAAGTAAAATTTGCACAAGAGACAAATGAGCATCAAAATGAAGCGTAGTAACAAACAGGTGACAAAGACAATGACTCAACAAGATACTACAAGGTCACTGGGGGGTGGGGTGGGGGTGTTAAATCCAAACCAATACTCAAAATGTGAACATAAAATTAAAGTACAAAAGTAACCAGAACTAAAGCCTAAAAATCCAAAGATACAAAACTCAAATCTCTGGGACCATTCCTCAGTTATCTGTAATGAATAAGTTTTAAGGTAAAGTTCTGAAGAATGCATTAACGCACTGAGGTTCCTCATAAAGAGATGCAAACGTGCGTCCATGTGCGTCCCTCCCTTCACAACCAGAGCAGAGAAGGCTGTTAACTGAAACTGACTTTTAGTCAACATGTGCAAACTGCTCATCCAAACAACCTCAAACTCTGCACTGCATTTAAGTCCCCACCAACACACCCACCAAGCTGAGCAGATAAACAGTTCTCAAGATATGCAAAGAATGCAAAGGCACACACAGAGAGAGTTCTTCATTTATTAACAACATAGCCTTAAATATGTCATTGGAGTTGTTGACCGATATGAATTTTAATTGCATTTTAATTTTTGCCATCAATGCCGATTTTTACCTGATATAGTCACAGTCATTAAAGCAATTGTATACTGAGGTAAATGAATGCAAGATGAAATAATTTTCTTCTAAAGAAATAAGTTTTAAAACATATGAAGTATTATGTTTACTGTAATTCTGTAATTGTTTTGAATGAAATGGGACCCATATTTATGATGCTTTCTTGCCCACAGCTTACTGCGCACTCATTGCTGTCGCCTGCTGCATGAATGCTGAATTCATTCAAATGAATTCATCTCGACAGCGTCCACATTTTTGCAACTACAGTAAGTCCAGCATGCACAGTAAGCTGCTGTTGATGTGTATCATGTGTATCGTGTGTATCATGTGTATCATGTGTATCATGTGGGCTGTTTGCATCGGAAACTGAGCTCGACTGACCACAAACAGATTCTTCAACTTGCTGCCATGTGGTCGTTAAACCTGCCCTTTTTTTTCCACATAACTGGCCAATTACAGGTTAATCACATGTCCTGCTTCTGTCTGCTGCACATTAGAAATCCTGTTACACTGATTCTGCTTGAGAGTCGTGGATATGAAAGTGAAAATGGTGACTTTGATACTGGAGCGTTTATCAGGACATGAAGAGCAGAGACGGGAATTTTCTTGCCTTGTTTTCTTTTGCTCTGCACGTTTATCTAAAAGCTTTCTGTCCTGGAGAAGACTGAAGTGTTGTCTGTGTCTGACCACATAATTAAATCGCCATGACGACTGTGACCTCCTCCAGTATCCTCTCAGCCCAGGAAACAGAGACACCCCAAGTTTGTAAT
>JAVDPK010002300.1:64045-76474 GCA_034780415.1 Cichlasoma orientale
TGTGTGTGTGTGTGTGTGTGTGTGTGTGTGTGTGTGTGTGTGTGTGTGTGTGTGTGTGTGTGTGTGTGTGTGTACCGCAGTGCTGAGTGGTGTCCTGACAAAACTTGTCATTTGGACATGTTGACTTCACATCAGTCTCTTGGCTGTGGTGTTTTAAAACACTGGAAACTGATTACATATTGTGTAATGATTAGAGAGAAACTATGATTATCAGTATATGTCATACATAATTTCTCAGTGAAAATCAGTCACACATGTTTTAGGAGAATGAGGCTAAGGAAGGGAATCTCACCCCCTCATGAGGGGGAGGAGATCTCGCTATTAAGACTGAACTCCAGTCTGTACGGAGAGAATGAACTGAAGGCTGTATTATAAAAGAAATCAAGAGGTATATGCATTCACTCTCACTCACACACACACACACACACACACACACACACACACACACACACACACACATACACACAGTCTTGATGGTTCCTGTAGGGACTGTGTGCTCTCTTCAGTAAATAATGTTTCTCACAAATACAAAAATTATAGGTATCTATAAATCTGCACATAAAATGGTTTCCAACGAAGGGAAGATCTCTGCATGGGAACTACAGTGACATGGTCTCACACAGACTCATACACACCTTCACTGGGATGCACATACACAAAATGGGAAACTAATTTCTCACACACACACACACACACAGCACACATGCACAGCATCAGGTCTCTCTGAATTCCCATTTGTTTGGATTCATTTGTGCTAGCACCCTGCAGCATCTGTTTACTTTGCGCCGAAAGTGACCGAAAGTGCATCAAATAAAAATGTATAATTCATTGTATTTGTGAGTCTGAGCTGCTGCTACAGATCAGTGCATCCTTTCCCTTTGTGCAATATGTGGGCTTCTGATTGCATCTCTGCCTTCTGCCTGTCTTCCAGTTCGGTTATACCACCGCTGGCACAAGTAAAATTTGGACTGAAATACACATATTTTAAGGGAAAACCATTAGGTTAAACTTTATTTTGAGAATATCCTGGTAAAGGCAATTACTAACTTTTACAAAGGAACATTTAAAATTTACTGGAACACATGCATATGTATGGGGAAAATAACACAAATAAACAAATAAAATAAAAGGACAAACATTAACAAGAGGAGCCTATAGAGAATCTATAGAGCTCATCTTGGAAGAGCAAATATGTTTGGCACAGCAGTGCATTCAGATCACAATTCTGCTTGCAAAATCTGCCAGACATGACAGGCCTAAAAAAAAAAGAAAAAGAAAAAAAAGCTTAAAAAATGCACATTGTTGTAGAACTTTTCAGCTGGTGGGCTTTTGTTCCTCCAAGGCCATTTCCTGCTCTCATGCTGATAGAGGTCCATCATCCGGCATATGGATGACGAAAAAGGTTTTGTTGAAAGCTTTCTCTCATATCATTTCTCTCAGGCAACCATTATAAGTCGCGCATGCTGCATCTTTCTCATCAATAGACACAAAAGCTTCTGCTCACAATCGATATTGTCAGCGCAAAGTGCAATTAAAAGCAATAGAGGAAAAAGCATTTGAAATATCAGCTCAGTGCAAACAAAACATGGCTATAAGGTAAACAACTCTGAGTCTAGTCCGTCCAAAGACGCAACAAAAGAGCATAAAAGAGGTCTTGTTAGTGTATCTGAAGCTGCCAGAGTACACTTTGACCTCATTACTGGGGGCTTACTAGTCACGGGGTTGATGAGGGGCAGAGCAGTACAGTTTAATGCCCAAGAATGCACATTCATTTACAATGCAGCAATGAGACAGACCCACGCAAACCCAGCTCCACTATTTCTCTGAAACCTCCCAAACATAAGCATGTTCAGCAAGGACCTGAAATATCACTGAATCGTACGCAAGGCTGGGAACAGAACAGACGGGAAGGTCGTTTGCATTTCAGGCAACTACGCTGATACAAACTTCCAAACTACAAAGCTTTTGTTCAAATCATCCACAGAGAGTTTTCACTGGATTGTTGTAGCCTTTATAACAGACCATCAGAGCTTTGGGTGAAAGGGTGCATTTCACTTGGTTGCTTAACTGTCGTTAACCCACTCAGCTGTCAACACCAGAGCTACACAATGTCCACTCAAATGAGTTCATTTTAGTAACAGTTTTCTCGGCGAACGAGGCTCGCACATAAAACCTTCAACATCTTTCCAGCACTCTTTATTCAACAAATGGCGCTTGCTCAAATGGCATCATGAGTCTGGAACTTCATCAACATGATAACATGTGACGGCATATGGGGGAAAAGATCATCCCCTAACTGTGTCTCTGGAGTCACATTTACTCTTTATTGTGTTATATGCTGACAGTCACACTGACCCCTTCTCACTTCTGCCTGACATACATTCCAAGAACAGTCTAGCCCTGAAAATTTTATGTAGATAGCTCCTGTACTTCAGAGGTTATGAGAGCTCAAAAATGGTGGAAAATAAAATTAATTAAAAAAAAAAGCCAAAATTCAGCCCATCCCGATGTACTTTAAGGGTCTGTAACCCAGAAACATCTCATGCTATGAAGGTAAGATTTTGCGTTTCTTCATCAAAGTTATTATTAAAAAAAAATCTGTTAATTCTGAGGCGGTCATCTGCGAGGCTTGCACAGATTTTTCGTGGAATGACCACTCAGTGATCACAGTGGCCAACTTGTCCAAATCTGGGGTTTAATATATTTCCTGAAAATTCAACATTTTAAATTCCAAGAACTGAAGCCAGTTTTCGCTGGAATCCTCAGAAATAAACATGTTTCTTTTTAATAATAACATCAGCTAAACCCTGGGCACTTAAAGCAGCTCTAAATACAACAAAGGAGAAATACGCATGCACGTGTCCACAGATTGACCTTTCGTGTATTGTTCTGATCATTATCAAGGCAAAAAATACAGTGTTCATCAGTATTTGTATGAATATAAGCTACACTCACATCCAGCATGCTGTGTGACGGCCTCTCTGCTGGTGCGAGTGCAAAGTAGCCTACAGTACCTACTTTCACAACAAAGCAACAAATTATAGCAAAAAAGCAATTAATTTATTTTTTACACATCGGGAATGCTGTAAGGTTATCAAATCCTCCGGACTTCTTTGACCCACTCTTATTTCCATCAGTGACAGTCTCAGGAAAGACATTTTATTTTTAACTCTATTTCTGTTTGTGCTCTAAGAATAGAAAAAAAAAATCATTGTTCTCTGCATCCGTTCATCCACGCCGTGACAAATTTGAGGATGTAAAGAAATGACAGCCTGCACTGGAGGTGCTTCAAACTTTTAATATATTTGAAAAGTAACATCATGTGAAGTCAGAAAGCTTCTTTAGTGTTTTTTTTAAATCATAAATTGTCTCTTAATTCTTTTGCTTTGAAAAGATGTACAATGATGATGTTTTTCAGATGGCTTCTACTCAGCCTGTCTCTGTTTTATCTAATGGCTGAGACCGTCATGGTTACCCTTGCTGTTCAACAGATGTCAGATTCATGTGTGCAACATGACAACCTCAAAGGTCAGCTGGAGCCACATGTGGATCTTGTGCAATGAGTGTCAGAAAGAATTGCCATCAAGTCAGACCTGATGTGCTGGAGAACCTGGTCTTGCTTACAGACCGTAACACACTGTATTCGTGTCAGACTGAAGGGGCTGCAGTTGGAATAGCAATATGGATCTCATGAAACGCTTTCCCACCATTAACAAGCTGAAATTAGCATCACCGCCTTTCATCTTTTTCCGAGAAACGGTGACGGCAGAGGGCACACGTGCACACATACAAATGTGCTGGTTTGAAATGCAATCTGCCAAAAGGAAAACGGGGGAGTAAAAACATTACTGTAACCTAGATGTGCCGTGATGATGATTTGTAAAAACAGCTTCAAAGCCTGGTGTAAACCTGGAGAGTTGTGGGAAGGGGAGGGAGAATTCCCCGGATGGTTGGAGGTCGTCTTACAGACAAAAATGGACCCGACAGATTGTTGCTCCATCAAAGCGCTGTTGGCAGAAAGTAGGATTCTCACACTTTAATAACAGATATTTAAACCAAATATTTTAGTAAGAGAATTACACTAATTAGATATGGTTAATAATTTACTCACCCTTGGCAATAGTCACACAAGCTTCTAAATTCAATGGGCTTTTTTTCTGTGTTAGATTTTTGAAGCAGTTTTCCAACAAGTGAAACAGATAAAATACACAAATCCTCTTCAGATTATTTGACTTTAATCCAAGTTGATAATTAATGCTGGTTTTGAATTTTGATTGTTGTGTAAAACTGCTGTGTCCCTGTGCAATCTGGAATGTCCCATCCAGTCTGAGACATGAGGCTCAAATCGAGTTGGACTGCCATGAAACATTCACCATGAAATGATGTTTTACCGCTCTTGAAATGTTTGAACTAATATTTGATGGAGAACAAAGATTTCCGTCGACCCCAGAGACTAAAACCCCAGACCCTTCATTTAGCGCCATCATGTCATCTAAATTTCAGCACTTTTGTGAACCAAATACCTGCTTTTCTTCTGTGTGAGCGATGGATGTGCGTCCACAGCGTCCAAGTCCCCCTTCAAACTGAACAGGTAACTCGTGAAACTGACTATAAGTACAACTGAACTCTAGACTAGATGATTTTGCTCCCACTTGTCACTCAGAGTGACATTTTTCTAGATTAACAATAGCCCTTAACTTAAAAATCAGGAAGACATGGCATTCATCTTGACTCATTGCCTGGGTGAGACCTGGAACAGGATCTAATGTACGAAGCCACAGTGCCTGATGCCTTATGCTCCAATCCTCCAGTGCAATGTTAGCATACTGAAAGGAGCCTGTTTATAATGAGAGAGAAGTGAGAAATCATCTGATTTCAGTAGTAACAGCAGAAGGTCACTTGGCAGCCTTTGCTCTGTCTGCCTTCTGTGTATCTGATTTACAGCTTTTATATCTGGCGACTGGCATTTGTGGAATGCTCCTTTTCAGCCGTGTGAAAGGTCTTCGGTAGCATTTCAGCATCAACATGTATGAGATTCCTCCTCTGTAAACAAAGAATCTTTTCTCTTTCGCGATCAGCGCATAACTGTGCTAATAAGACAGGGAATACATTTGCAACCACAGTTCTGCATGACTTAGAATATTATCACACAGTGCAAGATTTGCAGGGCTCTGCAGCAGCCAACAGGCCCACCCCTTTCTCTCAGGTAACTCCTCTGTGTTTCCCATATGGCTGCTGGTGAGTTTCATGTTTACTACAGGCTCATCAACTATTCTGACTGCAGTCGGGGATCATTTGTTTGCCACTGGCCTGTTTCCCTTAGCAACATGCCTCAAAACCTGCCGCTGCGCAGACTATTCAAAGGAGGCAACATGAACAAAGAGCAGAGGTGACAAGTCAGTCAAACAGAGTCACATGGTTATCGTTCCACCTCAGCAACTCACATCTGATGGAACACTTTAAAGCTCCAAATAATGTATCCTCTCATGTCACCTACAGCACTTTGCATTTTACAGGGCTGTTAAAGGCTGGAGTCACTGAGACAGGAGTGGCTCAAACTGTGATCAGACTGAATGTTGATCTGGGCTTGTTTTTAATGGACGGGACATGTGGTCTGTTAACTCAGCCATTAGAGCAGAATTGGAATTGATTGTCCTTTGATCTCATAAGTGCTTTGCTTTGTGTTTCTCCCCATGTGTGTATATTAGAGAGATTACTGCCATGCAGGCAAAAGAATACTTGATGAAAAATGAAGGGGAAATGGTGGCATCACGCTTAAAGCGGTGACAGATGAACTCTAGACTTCATACAGCAGCATGCAGACATTTTACAGAAACTGTAACATTCAGAGCAGTAAGAGCTCCTGTGACAGAAAAGAGCAGAGTCAAGTCACACTGCAGCTAAACCAAAACACGGAGATCAGCGCTGATGCCTTCAAAATAAAAGTTCAAAATGAATCAGACTGCGCGCAGAGGTGGGATCGTTTTCAATTAACCAATTAAGTGTGAGTCATATGTAAATAATAAACTGAATTTTCTGCTTTTAGCACTTTTCTCAGTGTTCTCATCTAGAGGAGTGACATGAGATTTATAGAACTTTTCTTCTCACAAAGCTCCCTCAAATGAAAAATCAGAACCCATCAACTTGCCCCATTTCTGTATTATTTATGACAACCTTTTTATTTCTTGTGCCCTGTCCTACATAATAAGACGACATCCCACATTTTCATTGGCTCTGCTATGCAAACTTCAACACTTCAGGGCTCACCCATGTAAGTAACTAATAACTTTTTTAAGTGAGAATAATTTTTTTTTCAAGTAGAAGGAATCAATAAACAAATATGTGATATTATGTAAGAAATACATTAATCACACATGGGAAAAGATGCTTTGTACCAGATTCAGCTCCTAACTAATTTCCATTTGCAGTCCCTGGGTAGGCAACAAACAGTGAGACGCAGTTAAAATCTATCATCACACACACACACGCACACACACACACACACACACACACACACACACACACACACACACACACACACACACAAATATAAAAGAAGCAGTTACAATAAATTAATGCTCACAAGACTCAGTACTCATAATCAGTGTTCCCATCACGAGAATAGATATGGAAATCTGAACAAGTTTTCAAGTTATTTGAAACCATACTGTAAGCATTAATTGCTGCAATTGCTGATTGCGCAAAAGCGGTGCGTCGCCTGTGCAACTACGGTTTTCCTTATGGTGGACTCGGCTGCTATCAACAAAGTATTCAAATAAAATATCTAAAATCCAATCAAATCACGATTATTTCCAGGAAAAGTGTGTTTTAGAAGAACTGAAATATGAAAGCAAAAATGACTCTTGACTGTAAATGCATGTTTGCTCGCCCGCTGTTGGAAGTTTCCTTGAACGGCTTCAATCAAGCTTTTATTTTGAAAAGCTGCAGCCTGCGGCTCCTCCTGTAGTTGTTTCGAGCTTGAAGCGAAGGCGGTAACACAGGGTGGCGGATTTATGCGTGTGAGTGACAGTCTGTGTGCGTGCGTGCGTGCGTGTGTGTCTGCGGGATATTAAGCGTTTGCGTGTGGCGGTGGTCTCACAGCCTTCAGAAACACCCGGGACAGCGTCGGTAAGTGGATCTGACTGAATGTAAATTGGGTGCGTGTTGTTTTCCAGCTCGACGAAGAACTTGAAACATTGTGTCAACTTGGCTGGTTTAGTTGGAGCTCCAGAGGGAGAGGAGTTTAAGAAGTTTGAAGGCTGTCAACGCGATAACTTGTAACAAAACGCGGCAGCTGCTAATGTTACCAGTTTGTAGCGTTGGTGATTTATTTTGGGAATTTATATAGTGTTTAATTTAAGTGTGAGTATAATTAAATAAAAAACGGTGCGGTATTTATCGCGTGAGCCTTGAAACAGTAGGTCGCAGTGTACATCCAGGTGAGCTCATCCTTTCTACAGGTGGAGGCTGCTCGCTTTAGGCGTCTCCATCCACAGCAGCTTCCCTCACATCCAAACAGAGGAGTGAAATGTGGCGCAGTGAGGCTTGATTTAGGCAACTTTGTGAAACTAAAGACCCGAACCGTAGGTCACAGTAGAGCCTTTTATTACCTGTGAGCACAGGCCAGAGCACCACAACTCTGTTATGTTCCACCGTACATGACACCCAACACCTCTGCAGGGAGGGACGATGCTCGCGCTTCTCTGTACGGAGAGAAACAAAACCAGCATGCGATGAAAAATCTTAGTGTGCCAGCCCCAGCAGAATGGGACTTTAGGTCTTTCATTCAGCATCTATGTGAATAAAAAGCAGCATTTTTCTCTACTAAACAACGCAGGAATCATCCATCAGCAGCTTTCCAATATTTGGATTATGGCAAACACATCACTGGACTGCAGGGCAATGGTGAATGTGCTTGCACACTTGAATAAATGCACATTTTGCCAAATTGTATCACACACACTATACAAACCCACGCCCACATGCATACACAGAGCACAGTCCAAGTGTTTTTTATCCTTTCCTTCTCATTTGGCCTGCAGTCTGCTGCTATGGAGTCTGCCAAAATAAATAAGCTGCAGGTAATTAGGAAGGCTACTTCTATGTTCTGTTTTCACTGTTGGAAGTGCATAGGGAAACTAATTAGCAGCAATTCCCCTTCACCAAACTGATGTGAGGTCAGTGAACACAGAGGGATCGTGACAGCGCTCTAGCACCCCCGATCACGCTAATGGCCACAGAGTGGATTGACTTTTGAGTGAGGCATAGATTTTGGGCTTTCCCAATGCCAGCTCCTGATGCTTCCCTCCCTCTGTGGCTCATGTGTAATGTGACCCTTCTGAGGATTCTTTTAAACAGCATAGGATGTTCTCATGGGTGTCAACAGGAAGCTGTTCCCTGTGTTCATGTTCCTCTGTCTTGTCTTTTTTTTTTGGACTTCAGCAGACTGCTGTCCAGGTAAACTTTGTCACCATAAGATGTTGGAAGTTAAGTTTTTATTATTGTTGTTGGGTAATGTTGTATGGCTTGAATTGTTTGTCAGACAATTGAAGATGATCTAATTAAAGTGCCTCCCAGATTGTTCGGCCCACGGGATGGTTTTGCAAAGTGTGAAAACTGCAGAAAAGTCACAAGTGTTTACAACTTTTAATAAACTGCACTGCTGTTCCCGGCGTGCTGATGCAAGCTTCACTACACAGGAGTGGATGTACATTACAGTAAGTTGAAACTATTTTATTGTGGCTCAGCAGTGACTCACTCTTGATGCTGATCAGGAGGACAGCCTGATTTTTCTCCTCAATTTTTGTACTTATATGGGAATCAGTCCACTGGATTCATGGTGCCACAGCTTTGCTCCTCTAACATTATGGTCATTAAGTTTAGACTTGTTGCTTTCCCGGCTCTGTAGGGTCATCTAGGCATTTCAGATGGGGCCACATGTCTTTCTTTGCTTATGCCTTTTGTTTCCTCTTCGTAATAGCTGAGCTTTATATAAAAACTACTATTTGTAGTACAGCCTTTATTTATTTGTGCAAATTATGACCTAAAGAAAACTGCTTCTAGGCTAAGGTTGAACTTCCAAACAGCTGGTGTGACTGGCTCCAGATGAGATGTGGTTGTGATGAGAATAACCCTCATCTGGGTCACTGTATACAAGAACAAGTGCATGCGGGCTCCCAATTACAGTGAAGTGTTTCCAGGGTCTCCACCTCCTGTTTCCGAGTGAGAAGCTGCTAGAGGAGGTTAGTTACATAAGCCTGCTGGGTGTTACATCATTGTTTTGGGGGGCCCCGGTTTGGAGAGCTGGGGCTGAGACTGCAGTTGGGTCTGATGGGCCCTCTGCCTCCCACAGATATCACCCCCCCAATTGGAATCAGATGCTCAGTGTCTCTCTCCTGCTGGGAGACATGGATCAGTGCTGGGAATGAAATGAGGCTCCACCTGTAACATAGATGGAGTTTGTGCATTTGCCTGTCAGTGTTTGTTGATTAGCTGATGTGGAAATGTGTTTCGGGTGGGCTTGGTTGCCATGACATTCCAAGAGGAAAACATGCAAAGCTTCAATGATTTATAGATCTACAATCCTCCAAACAGCCCCACCTCTTTAGCTCCGCACCAGTAAATCAATCTCCCCAAATCGAATAAATATTCATAAAACAAACTTTGTGGGTCTGAGTTGGTTTGTAGTTAAACACAGTGGTGTTTGAGGAAAAAAACTCAAAGGAGTACTGTCTGGATGTCATCATCAGAAGATCTGCAGTGGATGTTTTTGGTGTTTTTACTTCTCGGCTTTCCTGTGATCTGGATCTTGTGCACAGAAAACTCAAAAAATGAAAAAGTCTGGAATGGTGTGCTTTAAAGTGGCCGTGCGACCTTTTGGATCTGCACATGTATTGTGTTCCGCGTCAGTGCTCTCTGAAAACAAGCTTTGTAACCCAGAGTTTTCCCCTCTGTGTGCGAGAAACTCCCCCAGACCTGCTAATTTAAGAGCCTCAGGTGTGCACCAGGTAAGTACATTCTGCTTTGTTAATTTTGCTTGTCATAAATCAGATTTAAAAGCTGGCTACTGTTAGAGTACTCGCACCATGTCTAAATGGCAAATGTTGTAGGGTTGAGCAAGAAAACAATGAACATGCACCGCCCAGGAAGGTAGTGGAACAATGCAAAGATGGACGAAATCATGTGTCTGCAGTTTAATAATAATAAAACACTTACTGTGTCCTTTTGTAATCCCTCTGCTCGACCTCAATGGGAAAAGTCATGAGGTCAAGGAAAATGCACAAGAGCTTAGGAAAAGAGAGCAGCAGTGCTCAGAGACTCCGACTGCACTTACATTAGACCACTTTACAGTGTGGTGGTGGGTAGTGTGTTTTTGTGTGTCTGTTGTGTTGCAGTGACCTAAAGATGAACTTCAAATAGTGCATTTTAGACACTTTACCCCCCTCGTTCTCACTGTTTTGCTTCATGCAGGCAGTAAAATATGGACAACCTAATGGCTAAAGCTTTCCAGTCACACAGTGAATGAATATTAATAAATGTTGTTCATGCTGTTGTCCACTCATTTCTTACAGTGCTGAAGAATTAATGATAATCCTTAAAGCAGATAATACAGCCATGGCCAATATGAAGATGTAACCAATGCATTCAGATCACTTCTTACAAAGTGCTCCAAAGAAGGAAACAACTTTAGAACAAGCAGAATTGAACAAAGCAGTGCAACAATCATATTTGCCTGTGTGTATAATAAATTGGTAAAATGCATCAAAGTACACGGCGATCTGTCACGGATCAGTTCTGTTGACTGTTTTCATGAAGGTGGAATAATTTCCTCAATGTTTAAAGAATTCGATCAGCTTTTATTATGACTGCCACACAGCCGGGCCACTCAGTTAAGAACCGTCCCTATTGAAACTGACTGCAGCCTGTGGTTATGTTTACTAATCAGAAGTCCAGCTGCAGCAGTTTGATTCGAATGCAGGTGTGAACGGTGCTCTTATGTTTAATCCAGCATATAAAAAAACTGCAGTAATCTTGTCTAATTGCGATGAAGGCGTAAATGACCTTCTCAAGGTTGTTGGTAGACAAAGGAAGAAAGTATCGGGCTGTTCAGGCTGGAGAGTATTGTTGATCCTGACAATTACCTGAGAAATCTTGAAACCCCATCATTGCCTCGTGGCATTTCCTGTCATATCGTGTACCGGAACCTTCTGAGATGCATCTCGTTGTCAGACCTTCCGTACTGTGGCATTTGTCATATGTGGGGTGGATATAGGAGCATGGAGACAATGCTGCAGTGTAGCACATTAATTGACAGGTATTTGTTATATCAAGTTTTGTAATAGTGTGGTTCATCTATCCACATTCATACTTTTATTTTTGTCTACAGCAATATGACCTGTCACTCGTGTCAGGGACAGGAGTTAATGCTGTGTAAAATAACCATATTATTTTTGATATTTTCACACATGATGAATATGAAACTGTGCTGCACGTGCAGTCAAGAACAGCAGACCAATGTGAATTTGTTCTCTGTGCTTGCTCTGATGTGGAGCTGAAATCCCCAGCACGCTGGTGACTCTGAGTTAATGATTTGTTGTTTCAGGATCGAGTGGAGGTGTGGACGGTGGGGGAAGAAAGCTGAGCTCTGAGTCTTCTTCTTGTAAGTACAAAGCGACTCCTCTGAAGCTGATTTTTTTGGGGGGATAGAAAGAAAGAAAGAAAGAAAGAAAAGGACAAACATGCCCTGTATTTCCTGTGCTCAGACAGACATGAGTGTGTTTGGCTGTTGGACGAGTTATTGGTAACCATTTGTCAGTGACATCATGCGCAGCTATGATGAGGTGAATGAGCAACAGGCCTTGGCTGTGCACACAATAGCAGACTCCCCACTGGTTATTGTGTTTCATACATGGTGCTTTCCAGTTTCTTATGAATTGATATTTTTAACTCCTTTCAAACTCTTCTTTTAAAAAAAAAAAAAAAAAAAAAAAAAAAGCTACATGTCCCAGATGTCACATTCAGCTGTAGATGTACATGAGAAATTGCTCAAAAATAAACTATTGGCATATTTAAATAATAATGCTCCTCGAATAAATACTTTTTTCCTTCATAACAAAAGACTCAGAGCTGTGCTATTAAAATGTAAACAGAAAAGATACTGAGCAAAAACAGCAAAAGGCTGATTTATTCTTTAGAGCCAGTCTGCAGTGAAGTAGACTTCACCAAAGTGGGGGTGCGCGGCCGGATGTCTTGGCGTGGTTTTTAACCCGCTCCCTTAGCGGCTGTGGCCTGGGGGTGGCTTGGGCTTCTTTGGCGTGGGCGGGGGTGGGGGCTCTGCCGGGTGTCGGGCTGTTCTCGGGCGCTTGGGGTGTCGGGGCCCGCATCCTCGGCCCGTGCTGGGGGTGCCGGCCTGCGGGGGGGTGGGCTGCT
>JAVDPK010002301.1:11774-33280 GCA_034780415.1 Cichlasoma orientale
TTTTATTGTACAGCACTTTGTTGCAGTCACTGTTTTTAAAGTGCTTTAAAAATTAATAAAGTAAAGTAAAGTAAAGTCTGTTTAAATGCGCTCCAGGGTGGTTCGCCAACGGCGACAGTAAGATTTCGCACAGTGGTAGTTTACTCCGGGACCGGGCTTTGACATGGGCACAAGTTTATCTTGCCACAAACTCTATCAAAACTGTTTCTTTCAATAATTTCATTAGTGACTTTAGGTCAGTTTTTGATCATCCTCTTCGGGAGGATGAGATCGCTCGCCGGCACTTTTGCTCTGCCAGGGAGAGAGGTCTGTGGCAGAGCTTTCCATTGATTTCCTGGTTTTGGCCACTGAGTCCCGGTGGGATGAAAGTCTCCTCAAAGGAGTGTTTATCCAGCTTTGGCCATTTCTATTGAGGACAAATTGGATCCTCGCAATGAGGCCACCACCTTGGACTCGCAATAAGAATTGATAATCGTCTGCGTGAACATGCTCGTGAGCACAGCTACAAATCACGGCCGTCTCGCTCCAGGGTCTCGTAGCTGGACTCGCCCCGTGCTGCCTCCTCCAGTTCCTCTGGGGAGGTGGTGCTTGCCCTCCCCAAAGAACATGCTGAGGAGCCCATGCAGCTGGGCCGGGCCAAATTAACCCCAGAGGAATGGCAACGTAGAATGGCAGTGTGGCTCTGTATCTATTGCGGAATGCCGGGGCATTTCCTGGCAGCTTGTCCCTCTCAGCCAAAAGACAGCACTCACCAATATCCCCGTGACTATTGGCAGGTGGTGTGCAGTCTGTGAACACATCTCCCCGCATGCAGCTTAACCCACCCTTGGCTTCGACCACGTGGACCTTCCGTTACAGGCGTTAGACACCGGTGCTGAGCAAAATTTGTTAGATTCACTAATCGTTAAACAGCTAAACATCCCCCTTATTCGTCTTGAACATCCTGTGTTGGTCATCGCATTAAACGGCCTTAAGCTCTTGCCCATCGCTCGACAAACTATTCCTCTCCTCTCTCTCTCACTCTCTCAGGCAACCACGAGAATCAATCAAGTTTTTTGTTTTTGATTCCCCCAAAATCCCCTAATCTTAGGATTCCCCTGGTTTGCTACCCATAATCCCCATATTGATTGGCAACAGCGACAAATCCTTAGTTGGAGTCCCTTCTGTTCCTCACACTGTTTAAGATCAGCCGTTCCTCCTGATTCCCCCATTAGACCTTCTCAGAAGTCAGGTGCGCCGGATCTGAGCCTCTCCATAAACACAGTGCAATATAAAGTAGTAGTAGTACTGGACAATATCAAGGTGCACTATTACGTCATCTGTCAGACATTCCACATCTTCTTTGTCATGCTGTAGCTTAGTTTATTATTTATTTATTCTCTCACTGTATATTCTTGTATATCTCTTTTATATATGATAATATTCCTGACTTTTATATCTCTGTGTGCCTATGTAAAAATGCTACTGGAACTTTTAATTTCCCTGACGGAACCCTCCCAAAGGGATTAATAAAGTTTTATCTAATCTAATCTATCTAATCTAATCTAGCCTCTGTGCCCCCTGAATATCACGATCTTGACCCTGTCTTTAGCAAGGCCACTGCGCTGTTGCTTCCTCCATACCAACTGTACGACTGCGCCATCGATCTCCTCCCTGGGGCTTCCTACTCTCCAGTTGTCTTTATCAGCTCTCTGGGCCGGAACGTCAGGCCATGGAAATGTATATCAAAGACTCGCCATTTGCTGCCATTATTCAACCCTCCTCTTCACCGGTGGGAGCGGGCTTCTTCTTTGTGGGTAAAAAGGACAAGTCGCTAAGACCCTGTATTGATTATCGAGGTCTGAATCTAATCACCATTAAAAATAAATATCCAGTACCTTTGTTGAATTCAGCTTTCGACTCCCTCCACAAAGCCACTGTGTTCTCCACATTGGACCTTCGTAATGCCTATCATTTGGTCTGAATTAGAGAGGGGGATGAATGGAATACTACTTTTAATACACCACTCGGACATTTTGAATATTTGGTGATGCCTTTCGGCTTAACCAACACACTAGCCGTGTTTCAGGCTCTGGTAAATGATGTGTTGTGAGATTTTTTTGAATGTGTTTGGTTTTGTATATTTGGACGATATCTTGATTTTCTCCAGGACTCTTGATCCTGCATCCTTGAAAATAAGTTATTTGTCAAAGCTGAGAAATGGGAGTTCCACACAAACAGTGTAGCTTTTCTTGGTTACATTATTGAGAAAGGACAGGTAAAAATGGATCTTGCTAAAGTTAAATCCGTGTTAGAATGTCCCAAACCCATCACAAGAAAACTGATGCAATGTTTCCTTGGCTTTGCTAATTTCTATCGTCGGTTTATTTGCAACTACAGCCAGACTGCGCAGCCTCTAACCTCTCTCACCTGTACTTCCTGGCCCTTCTTGTGGACGAACAAGGCTAACCTGGCTTTTCAAAGCTTAAAGGAAAAGTTTTGCTCAACTCCTGTACTCGTCCACCCTGATCCTCACAAACAATTCATTGTGGAGGTGGATGCGTCCGATTCGGGAGTGGGTGTCGTTCTCTCCCAGAGTATGGACCCTGGAGGTAAGCTGCACCCTTGTGCTTTCTTTTCCAAACACTTAACACCTGCTGAAAGGAACTATGATGTTGGCAATCGTGAGTTACTGGCCATTAAGTTAGCGCTGGAACAGTGGAGACATTTTGTTGAAAGGAGATGAGCACCCGTTCATAATATAGACTGATCACCAAAATTTAACTTACCTATAGACAGCTAAAAGACTGAATGCACGACAGGCTAGGTGGCAGTTGTTTTTGGGGAGGGTTTAACTTCACCCTTTCTTACCGCCCTGCTCTCGCAATGTCAAGCCTGATGGTCTTTCCCGACAATTTTTCACAGACTCTGGTCCTTCTCCGCCCCAGACCATGCGTTGTCGGGACGCTCACCTAGGAGATCAAGGACCTCATTCACCAAGCGCAAATTGGAGAACCAGATCCTGGTACTGGGCCTCCTGCCTGGCTCTACTCCTGTCTGCACGTTCCAAGGTAATTCACTGGATTCACACTGTCTGGTTTTCCTGCCATCCTGGTGTGGGCCGTACCATCTCCCAGGTTAAAAGATCTTTTTGGTGCCCCTCTCTTGAAAGAGATGCGCGGGAGTATGTACTGGCCTGCATCACATGTGCCAGCAGTAAATCCAGTTCAGGTTACCTCCTTCCTCTCCCTGTTCCAGGCCGCCCCTGGTCTCATATTGCATTAGACTTCGCCACAGGACTACCACCCTCTGAGGGGCACACAGTAATTTTCACTGTCATTGATCGATTTTTCTAAAGCCGCCCACTTCATCCCTTTACCTAAATTGCCTTCAGCTCTGGAAACAGCAGAACTATTAGTCAATCGGTCTGCAGTTCACCTTCCAAGTATGGAAAGCATTCTGTGATGCATTAGGTGCATCAGCTATCTTATCTTCCGGCCACCACCCTCAAACCAATGGACAAACCACACACGTAAACCAGGAGCTCAAGGCAGCGCTCTGCTGTGTCACTGCCTCTGAGTCAACATCCTGGAGCGCACACACCTTTCCTGGAAAGAATATGCACACAACACCCACACCTCCACTGCCACAGGACTTTCTCCTTTTGAAGCCTCACTAGGCTACCAGCTGCCTCCTTTTCCCTCACAGGAGAGCGAGCTCAGTGTCCCATCTGTTTCCGCACCACCTATGCCGCTGTCGACGGTGTGGCGACAAACTAAGGAGGCCCTCCTCCGAACGGAGGAGCAGAACCGCCGCATCACTGATCAAAAGTGAACTCCGGCACCCAGCTATCATGTGGGTCAGGAAGTGTGGCTGTCTTCACGAGATATCCCCTAAAAGCAGCTACTCGAAAGCTTGCACCCCAGTTCCTCGGTCCCTTTGCGGTTGAAAGAGTCATCAACCGGTCTGCCGTTCGCCTCAGGTTGCCCCCACTCCATGAGGGTGCCTCAGACCTTCCATGTTTCACAGGTTCGGCCAGTGTCTTCCAGCCCTCTGTGTCCTCTCCTGCTTCACCAGTCTACTCCGTTTTGCTGCATCATATTCTTGGATTTACGAACCAGCTCAGCCTCGCCTCGGAGCCAGCCTTCTCGGCCACCTACTCCCCCACTTCTGCCTGCCTGCCCCATGGATCACACCAGCCCACATTCTCCCCTGCCTCCGGACCCTGGAAACTCCCCGCCAGCCACGACCCCGACCAGTTTGACCTGAGCCTCTCTGCGTGAGCCCATTCACGTCCCCTCACTCACCACCACCATACTGTTATTTTACTTTTGCCTGATGCTGTTTCTTCACTCCCACCTCTTTTCTTTGAACCCATTTCTTCAATAAACTTTGAGAACTGTCACCTCTACATTTGGGTCCAATCCACCCGGCCGACATGACATATCTTATACCAGAATTTTGAATGGAGTTCTTCTTACTTTTGGAACAGAAACCAGTTCCAGGTTCAGATTTTTCTGTCATAACTTGAACTCAACCTGAGTCTTTATAAACACACACTACTGATTTGCCACACCAGCACACTACCTTGTGTATCACTCTAAACTAATGTCCAAAAACCCACCTTCACTCATAATTACTTATAATATTAGTTTTCAACATCCACTGCTTGAAAATAATAAATGCATAATTTTATACACAATCCTTTTTTTCTTGTTTGGCCAGCATATAGAGACTTCTCTTTTATTAAAGGTACACACTACCAAAAAGATATTGCTCAGGAAGGAGATATTAATGCTAAAAATTCTCCCACAAATCTACACAACCAAATGTGTAAAAACAATTGAACATTTCTATAATAAAAGCAGAAATGTTCTCTTGTTTCCCTGCAGCATCCTTACTCCTTAAGCCTTTTTTTACCTTTCTTCTTGTTTCTCATCCTTATTACAACCTCTATCATTTTTTATTCAGCTGTGTTTCTTATGTCTTGTCTCAGTGAATCCATTCTTCTATATTCATCTCTCTTTATCCGACATTCTGCAGCTTCCTGAAATCTCATTACTTCTCCAGCCCCCTGGGAGTTTTGTGAAGTGGACAAACCATTTTGTGTCTTTTAGTGTAATTTTATACACAATCCTTTTTTACTTGTTTGGCTTGTGTGGACAACTTAATTGGACACATTAACGTCAACATTGGAGAATTTTGCAAATTTAGCCCTGTGTGACACTTTTTGATCTTACACCTCTGTGTGTTTTGGTGTATTTGAAAGAATTCAATGGAAACTATATTAAAGTCCCAAGTCACACCTTTAGTTTGATATGGTTTTGTTAAAAGAACTGCATGTATGATAAGGGTTCAGAAAGAGTCACAATTAAAGACCTGATGTTGCTTGGGCAGTGGGTTGTTGTTTCAGTGCTATTCAATGCAAAGGAGGTGATTTGGACTAGGGAACTGTCATTTGCACTGTGGTGGAGCAATATGTTAACATCGGGAATGAAATCGGTTGCTGTGTAAGTTAATGCACAGTAAGCGTATTTTCAAAACATGAGAGCAAACAAAAACAATGGACAAAGACCTTGAAGACAGAGGAGCGCAAACCTCATTATTAATCTCACAGAAACACCTTGATTGCAGCACAACAGGACTGTTCTGTAGGAGAATTGGCCACATGATGCAAACCCCTGGCAACCCACACAAACAAAAAGGCCAGTTGCAGTTTGTGTAAACATCCAAACAGAAAGTGTTAGATGTATACAGGAACATTGTGTGTCTTCAGAATATCCTCAAGTGGCCCAAGTCAATCATCTGATTCCTTGAGGTAGCTTTCGACTCAGTTTTCACTTCTCTAATTCGGACCAAATGATAGGCATTACGAAGGTCCAATGTGGAGAACACAGTGGCTTTGTGGAGGGAGTCGAAAGCTGAATTCAACTTAAGGAATGTTGCCAGGTTGAGTTCCATTGAGATTATTATTCATGCCTTTATTTCATCATGTTTGGATTATTGTAATTCATTGTTTGCTTGTCTTAACAAAACCTCCTTGGAATGTCTGGATGTTCGAAATGACGGTGCCAGGCTCCTGACTTAGTCTTTCAGTACTCAGATATCACATCAGTTTTAACTCAGTTGCACTGGCTCTCCATTCAGGGACTTTGGGGTCCACTTTAAGACTCTGAATTTAAGATGTCTGGTTTTGACTCTTAGAGCTCTGCTTGGATGAACAACAGCATGGATCATTGAACTTTTACATCTATACAACCTGATGATGCCTGAGGTCATGTCATCAGGGCCTACTGACTGTGAACTCAGTCTCTTTTAGAAAAGCAACTATAAACTCATCTTTTTAAATTAAGTTTAGTCTTTGTTTTTAGCATTTTGTTTGTGATATCTTGAAAGGTGCAATATAATCAGAATCTAGTTAAAGATCAGACTAAAGGCAGAGACCCCACAATGAGCTGAATGTGCCTGCAGAGAAAACAGGGGGGCACTGAAGGGTAAAATACTTTTAAAGCATAATTTTACTTCTCAGAGAAAGAAGTTTGAGTCCAACAAAGCTTTTCAAGTGAGGCATCTAGTTTGTTTAATTAAAAGACACCCAGTAAGGGTGTGTTAAAATATTATGCAAAAAATAGTAAATTAATAATAATTGTCAATTGATGAGGTGAGGCAAAAAAAGAAGAGACAAAATGTAAAACAAACAAAAACAACAACAACAAAAAGCTGTATTGCAACAAAATATTGAATTGATTGCAAACAGTGCTCACTTGTTCACAGGTCATGCATGAACCAAAAAGCTCATAAGAACTGTTTGCTGCCTTCCACAAACTAGAGTCCAGATGGGAGTCGTTCACCAAGCTGGATTTCTCTTTGGCTGGAATTTTAAAATAGCATGCAAAAACTTCTCTGAACATAACTTAAATCAGGGGTGGCTCAACACTTTTGTGCAGTACTGTTGGTAGCAATACTTAATCCTTTTGGCAAGTTTATCCATGATTGCATTGTCATTCTACTAGAAATGCAACTACAGCCCTTTTCCACATGCCGTAGGCAATGTACAGTGTTGGCTACCTTGAAAAAGGCATTGCCCACTAGTCAGAATTATTCCAGAACAAAAGGAGAAAGGATATGGGCTTCAGCATGACACTTGTGTGTCACCTCTACTCTTTTGTTTTTCCAAACATTATAAACACATTTTTTAGTATTTAATATGACACGATTTAGTAAGCCTTTGCCTCTGTAAGAATTAAGGATGTTTTCTGATTGTCTTTTTGAAGTATAATATTAGTGCATCAACTGCATATTGATATATAAATAAATGATATAAAGTGCATGAATGATATAAAGTGCAAATAAAAGTGTCAAAAAGGAACCCTTGTGGGACGCTACAGAGCATTCAATTTAAGGTGATTTGATAATGTCAGTAAATACACATGCTTTGCATGGGACAAATATGATTTAATCCAGAGAATAGCTTCTTCAGAATAACAACAAAAAAGCTCATCCCTTCACAGTCATAGCTCAAATTAAAACTAAGACTTGAACCTTTAATATCCATCATTTTCTGTCAAAAAAAAAAAAAAGTGTCAATGTGTGTGTGATGGTGCAGCGTTAAGGGACTTTGAGACAATCTACACAGATCATTAGGATGGTTTGAAACAAAATCAGTACAAAAATGGAGGAAATATGAGCAAACAACTTGTTTACATTCATACTAAAATCCTGCTGTGAGGAGAGAAGATGAAAAAGGTTGACACAAGTGGAATCAAAGACTGTGATCAAAGCGTAAAATCAAGTGTGTCAAGGTTCAGCTGTGTGGAGCGCAAAGCAGGACCCAACTGCAGGACGAGGAGTTAAACTCAGCTTTTATTCACAGGGAAAAACACTAAATAAACACCGGGCTGGCCTGAGGCCAGAAATACATTATCTAGACCAAAACTAGGATGATCAGAACATGCAGCATTAGAGAAAACATAGACAAGGACATGACAAAGAACTGAGGAGGACACAGACAATATATACACAAGAGATAATGAGGGGAGAGTGGAGACAGCTGGGGAGAACAGCTGAACTGAATCACACTAACAAGGGAAAGCAAAACTGAACACAGTGCACACGGCACAAGGGAGTAGCAAAACAAAACAGGAATTGAGTAAACAGGGAAACAGGAATGCAGAGAAACACAGGGAAGTAAAACCAAATACAAAAGGATAAGGGATAAGGGACTAGGACAGAGGGACCAAACAGATATGGAAACACAGAAACGCAGAGTTGATATGGAGAAGACAAGGAACAAGGAATCAAATATAAATAAACTACAAACAAGAACATAACTCAGATAACAAAACTAAGAAGGCCTGAAGATACAAATTAAAGAAACCAACCAGGAATTACTACAAAAAGGTACAAAACTGCAAAAACCACAATAAACTGAGAATCAGAGACATAAAATAACAGAATTTGAAAAATCATATGGGCATAAACAAAGAAAGAACAGGCAAAAACAGAACGGGTTTCCATATCGTCACCGTTTTAAAATAACGGCTAAAGTCATTTTTTAATGAAAGTTTTATTTTTGCCTAAATCGTCATATTTTCAATGTTTGGTTCAGTTTTTTGTCTTTTCTGAAAAAACCTGAAGAAAATGATGTTGGCCATTATTTTAAGGGGGTGATGATATTTTTTGTTCTCTATCAGATCCTGCTTGTAATCCTGTCCAACACTTCTAATTAAACAAAACAGAACACTAGCATCTGATCTGGCAGACCTTTCACCCAGAGTTCTTGTTAGTTTTATAAAACAAAAACAGTTTGTTAGGGTTAAGAATAGCTTGAGCACAAATATGTGCTGGAATGCAAAGTCCTGCATCCCACATGTTGGACTCCCTTATTTTCCACTTTGATAAATAAAGGGTGTCCTACTCCCATTACTAATGATGACTGTTTTCATTGGGCATAAATTGTGTGTTGCACAGTCCAACATCTACATAATTCTTAAAGATGTACATGCTGAGGACAAGTCTGCTACTATGCTCCACTGAGGAACCGACACAACATGCAAACAGTGTATTCATGATCATTTATAGTAACTTACTTCTTTGTTCAAACAAATTGAGGTGTGCATCTACAGAAGTGCCTGTTAAGGATAACTAACCCCAAAAATGATTCACATCCAAATGTCTGTGGTAAACGTGATGGGAGCAAATGATGATCTTAGATGATGTTATTGGACGATAAGCTCTGTGCGCTGAGATGAAAAGGTTGGACTGAAGGGAAATTAACTTCTCATTTGCAACATCTTATATGAAAGATGAACATCAGCCATTTGTTAAATCCTGTTGTGAAGTCATCACTATATTTTGAAACAAAAAGGATGGGGTGAATCTGAGTGAGAAACCGAGGAACACTGCGCACTCATGACGCAAAGATTATTGTCCTTTTTGACTCTAATGGAGACCACAATTTACAAGATGAGCATTGTATTGCATTCAGTAAAACATAAACATAACAACAAAAGACTATTAGGAACATGTTTACTGATGTCACAGATCAAGGGAGCTGAGGGTCGTTGTCTCCCTTTTGCAGTCAGAGGAGTTGTACCCTGCAGAGAATGCAGCTTTAAGGGACTTCTGCATTAGCTTCACTTTTCAGACACAGAAGCTTCGTCCATCTGTTACATAAAATTTGTTTCCACATGCAAAAAATATAAACAAGTTAATTTGCAATCCTTAGCAACAATTATTATTATTGTAGCCATGAAAACAACGACCATACAACCCTGTCTTACCTAATGATGTCATTTTATAATTAAACCACCCAAACCCTCCCCAAACCTTCACCTGAAAACAAGCTTCTGCAAATAAAGAAGAAACTATATTTTGATCTTGGCCTATTTGAAAATTCAGTCCATGTGCATTATGTAATGAGCACACTAGGCCTCATAGTGCATAAATTGGTTGTTCTCTCTTTTGAAATTTACATTGAACAATCAGTAGTGGCTGCAAGGTCCTAAGGCCATGTTCGCATGGTAAATTCTACATGAGTGGGCTAACTGAACTGTGCTAATGATGGCTCGACTGCATGTATAGCAAGATTTAGAGAAGACCTCACAAATTTTCCAGCCATTTTTACTTAATTCTACCTGTTACTTTATTAATTATTTAAATAAAGGCATTGCGGCCAGTGCAACACTCGGGAAGGCAGCATCACTGTGGCCAGAAACGTTCCAGTAGGTTTTCTTCAAACAGAAACAATCAGGAAATGTAGCAACAGAAGATATCAGTGGTTCCTGGTTGTGTGGAAACTGTGCATTTACCTGCCAGTCGAATGGAAAAACAAACTTGTCTTAGCAAGGAGGAACATTTATCTGCCTAATCTTACCTTGTGTAACAAACAGTTCCACTGAAATATCTCAGTCTTCGATAAACAGTTTTTTTCTTCTTCAACACGAGTTGCCCTGTCCTGTTGCTATAACATGCATCTCTTCTTGTCAAATCAATTTTATTTTCCAGACACTCGCAGCAAAGGCAGAACACGATGAATCTGGAGGAAAGGTCACAATTGACTGGAGTTTTTCCCATTTTCTCCTGCAACCACATATTGATTTGAAGCTGCAACTAAAAATAATGCCACCTTTAAACTTACATATCTGTGTCTTATCCTCCCTCCTCAGAGAAGAAACAGAGGCTGGAGATACATTTGTGTCTAGAATTGGATTTTCAGGTTAAAGAAAAAACTGTTTTTTATCTTGTTGAGTCACCCTTCATTACTGTAATTTCCTCCTGTTTGATGGAGGTGATCAATTGCTTCAATTTTTGTCCACTTATTTAAGGAGAGAAATTTGTCCGTTTTAAGTTGTGATAATTCTTTACAGACCAACTGTCTCAGTGAATTGGCCCGACCTGTCTTTTACCATGCATTAAGGAAGTTGATCTAAATGCAAGCCTGCTTTTAGTCTTAATTTGTAAGGGTAAATAATGCATAAGAAAATGGCATACTTTTCCATGTACATACAGTAGCTAGTAGACAACCTTTGACCTTTCCCACTCTACTCTTTCTCCTTTGTTTGTCTCTAAGAATCCACTGTAGCTTCAGGGGGCTCTGTTTATGCGTGTTATTATGTCTGTGAGAGAGATAGCATTGGACAATCTATCTATTTATAATCTGTTTTGCTCTCTCATCATCATGCAAGATAAATAAGAAACTAAACTCAGAAAGACACTAACAACAAGCCTTGCAGCGAGAAAAAGAAGCTGCATTTCACAAACTGCTGAAAGAATTTTTCTATTTGCATTCCTTTTATTTGTCTAGATTCATACATGTGTGCACATCAGTGTGTTTGTGTGCTGCAGCTTTAGAGCTCTGCAGTTCTGACTTTGACTCCTTGCAATCAGGAGCCATTCTTAATTTCTTTTAACCCCCGACTGACTCGGAGCACTGAATTGGAATATATCAAATTTTAGTGCGTGCCCGTACACAGGTCCTAAAGTCTAGTTTCACAGCTGTTGATTTGCTGCTCTTCCATCACGTTGCAAGCTATTTCCTGCTATTTCACTTTCAAAAGGTTTTTGAGGTTGGGCAGAAACAATATGTTAGAAAGAAGCAGGAAATGAATATAACATTAAAGCACATAATTTAACACAGAGCAGAACATCAGTGAAAAATTCAGGTGCTTCATTCAGAGCAAACACAGAAAGGGGAATGCAGCAGCAGCAGCAGCAGATCCAGATGAAGTAAATGCCTAAATATAGATAAGGCAGGGGAATGGACCACACTTCAGAAAAATGCTGTCTGTGGAATTGGACTTGTGCTTCTTTTTCTTTTTTTCAGCTCTGACTGATTTACTGAAACTGTGGAAATTTTCCTTTTTAAAACATTTAATGAATTAGAAAAAGTGGCGGTTTCATTTTTCACTGGGATGTGAAAAGTTTCCCTGCAGTACAATATGTTTCCAGAACACTGCACAGAATCCACTATGACCTAACCATAGTTTTAGATTCCATTTGCAAACTGTTTTATAACAAACCACAATAGAAGCCATGAACATCAGAAACCACCAGAAATGACAAATGAGCATGAATAAAAATGTGATCTGTACCATTTTGTTAAGTCAGAGGCTGTTTTTCTCATGAATTACTAACATGTTCCTCGGCAGCATCCGGCGGTAGTACGCGCAGCGGCAGAGCTTGGCAGAGGAAGCAAACTCCTGGGAGTTAAATGCAAATTTAGTGCAATGCTTGATGATGCATTGATGAAGCAGATTGGGGGCATTCGGAAAAGTTTCAGTTGTGGCCTCTCCAGCAGACAGTTTGGCCTCGTATGATTGGAAAGAATAACTGTGAGCCTAGGGAGCCAAACAAAGGAGGGGACTTGTCTTCCTCTTTTTGCCAGGCCTGCAATCCTTCCTTCACCTTATCTCCATCCTGTGAATTTTATTATTGACAGACCTAAACTTTTTAAATTTTTAGAATTGCCAATAATGATGGATTTGTGCACTAATTTCCAATGTCAGGCCTGGTAAAGCTATTGCCAGTTTCTTGTCTTGGTCATCGTCAGCTGTTGGCTTCTCTAAGTGCCTATCAGGATGGCAACGGAGTTTTAGGTAACTATTTCTACACATTTGTAATGTAAATGAGGAACTACAGCTAACAGGAACAGGGTTCAATTCAGTTCAATTCAATTTTATTTATATAGTGCCAAATCACAACAAGAGTCTCCTCAAGGCGCTTTATATTGTAAGGTAAAGTCCCTACAATACATAAATTTTATGTCATGAATACTGTATATATACTGTTACAATGGTGAGTGTACATATCAACCATGTCGAGAGTTTTGTAAATAATCCCTAAAAGTGTAAACTTTCAGTTTCAAACATTTTTTCTATTCTTGGAGCTGTGTAATATAAAACAGAGGACATATCACTAATATGGTCATCTCATTCTCACAGCTCTGGCTGTGCGACCAGAAGCCCTCCTGTATCCTGATGTTTAATCCAGCTAATCAGAATATTGCCAGGCCTTGAAACAGCTTGTTTCAGACAGTGAATGAACTGAAAGGCTGCACAAAGACTTGGTATGAGATAAATAGGGACTCTTTTAACTGCATCATGCAAAGCTACTATAGTGAAGTTCAAGACTGAAGATGTGGGCTGAAAAGGAGCTTTAACAGGTCCACTTTCATCAAGATTTAGCTGGCTCTGGTATAGTGATGCACACCTGCACACATATGACCTTCATGGAACAGTCACGAGGAAAAAACAAAACAAAAACATGTTCTGCATCCTCACAATGTCAAGGCACTTTTTAATCCCATCTGAACAAGGTGCGCTACTCTTAGCAGACAGACCACATTTAGTGATAGTTAAAAAAAATGGTAGCAGCATTTTGGCTTTGTTTCCAAATAATAAATAACCTCTTGACCTGTTTCTTGTTTTGCAGGATGTTTGATAGCACCGTTCCTATATCTTTGCTGCCATCAGTATTATAAGTGACAGAAATGATGGCCACAGCTACAATGTAATAGTAAAAGACTAAACTGCTTCATGAATGATGGACTCTCGACACGCTGGTCACAGCAGATGTTCTGCAAAAGATTCCTCGAGGACAGAGCGTTGAGTCACGGATGTAACAGTTTCTTCCAGTGTGAAAGGGACAAAAAGGCGTGAGAGGCAGGCAGATGCTTGGTGTCAAAAGTCTAAAGACTAATTAGACATTGAGCTCCGATGCCCACAAATGGACCTGCATTCTTCTCTGTCTCCCTGTCTCCCTTTCATCATTTTGTCAGTGATGATTCATAGAGAAGAAAATCATCATTTTTGGCCTTTGTTCAGAATTTTTGTTTTGACCGCTGCTACCCTATAACCCAATCTAATAACAAAACACCCACTTCCTTGACTTTAAAGCACATTATAGTCATGAATCATCTCGGTTCATGAGAAAGTGGAGGGCCAGAGAAAAACAGAGGCCTGTTTCTCTTCCCACCTATTTGACAGCTCTATTTAGATTCTATAAAGTTACCCAGGTTTTACAGTATACATATTAAATAAATAAAAAACACACATTTCAGATGTTACTGTACAAAATGTAATCTCTTTGTTCATGCTAGAAAAGTTTGGAGAGTGTTTCTGGTTCATTTAACTTTTCAGTTCAGTCCTTTGTCGTGGTACACCAGAAAATCAGAGCATGTTCCCTTTTATGCATGATCATCACATGCAGCTTAACATAAAAACCTTATATGATTCTTCGTGGTGTACTTCTGCATGAAAATCACGCCTTCACGGGCAAACGATATGAATAAGTTACAAAAAGAAAAAGAAAATGAACAAATCTATTCAGCCCACAGCGGTTTGCTATTAAATGGTAACTGTGACCCATTAGTTAGTGAAGTCCTGCTGTGAAGCCTCAAGCTGAGTATTTTCACAGTCACCAGTTTGGTGTTTTGAAAGCAGATGTCAAGTGTGGGACAAATCTGACTGTAAAGCTGAAGGACTCACTGGGTAACAGCCTGTCAACCACATTGTAAAGTACACCCTGCTTTTCCTCTTTTATGACAGCGAGAAGGAGCATAATTTAAAAAAAAAAACATTATTTTATATTCAGTAAGATTCAAAAATAATAACAGAGCCCTTAAATTCATCAGGGAAGTGGTTACAATTCAATTCAATTTTATTTTATAACACCAAATCACAACAATAGTCGCCTCAAGGTGCTTTATATTGTAAGGTAAAGACCCTACAATAATTACAGAGAAAACCCAACAATCCGATGGCCTCCTGTGAGCAAGCATTTGGTGAGAGTGGAAAGGAAAAACTCCCGTTCAACAGGAAGAAACCTCCGGCAGAACCAGGCTCAGGGAGGGGCAGCCATCTGCCATGATCGGCTGGGGGTGAGGGGAGGGAGACGAGACAAAAGACGTGCTGTGGAAGAGAGACAGAGATGTAGCTTTCCCAAAGACACCTCTACAACTGAACGTGGTTTTGCAGCCGCAGCGCCCCTCTTGGTCATTAGAAAGAATGCACATGTCAGGCACTTCCACACTGGCTTTAGTTCTAAGACCAGAAGCTTTGTCCATCTTTTATTTACAGTTTATGTTTGCCAGACAGCAAAAAAGTATATAAGTATAAAATTGATGCCACTAATATACTCTCATAATTTCTCTCAGTTATTGTCCTCAATGACTAGAGCTGAGAAAATCTGCATAATGTAATATACTTTTGAAAGTCTGGAGCAAATGGATATTTTTCTCTGAAAGCACGGTACCCCTGAGTGATTTAGCACTTAAGATGAAATAATTTCTTCTCTTCTCATTCTTGAAAAAATGTTTTTGCGTTTGGGTTTTACTTTGCCTGAAATAAATATAATAATGAAGAGAAAAAAATCCAAAAAACAAACAAACTAAAATTCTCTCACAGGCCGAACTTCTGAAAAAAAAAGAAATAAAAACTTGATGTGACAAATTAAGTGAAAGTCAGTAAATCAGCAAAAGAAAGCTTACATTCATAACTGCTGTGATAACACTGCTGGGGATGATCTTCTGCATGTGAGAGGGATTGATATTGATCCATAAATTACCCCTGTGAGTGAGTGTGCCTGTGTGATACATAAAGCCTTATATGGGTGACTGTAGGCTGTGGTATAAAGAACTTTGAACGCTTAAGAGGACCAGAAAATGTCAGGCCATCTACAGATTAATCAATTTTTCACCTTTCCATTAAATGGGTGGTGCATCATTTGAAACAATACATATTGTTAAAATGTTCCACATTTAAACTTGTTTATCTCATCTATACAATGTAAATTATATATTGGATAACGGTGGAAAAATTCTTATTGGGGCTACACTTTCATTACTGTATTCATGTGGTATAAATTATAGGTCTCAGAGAGAAACAGTGGAATATCAGAGCAATCTTCCATCTGTTGGCCACAGTGATGTGAAAATTCAAAATGCCAACCCCGAAGGTTGTCTGTTTATGTGATATGAGCTCTGTAATGTCACCTAACACTTTATTTTCTACAGCTGACCACACAATAGTGCAACAAACCTAGTGAAGTACTTATATGTAGAAAAATAGGCTGTTTATCACAGCTGGCTACGAATGATGTAGATGAAGTGAGTCATCGCTGACTGCTTGCTTTCTAGCAAGCAGTGCATGAAGTATGCGATGAATTAGCAGAAAGGAACGCCAGTAGCGATACATCAGCTGCCATCATTACATCTTATTATGGCTTGACCTCTGGCCCTGTCACTCACACTCCCATACACACAGATTAATGCTTTCCTCCACCTCTCTGTCTTAATCAGGCAGCTGGAAACCTCGAGGGTAAATTTCATTCAGAACTAACAACATGCTGGATTCAGATAATTGAAGTGAGAGACAGAGAGAACGACGGAGGAACGACATCCCTCAAAGAAATCCAGTGTCCTAAACCTCAAGCGTACCACGACATACACGCATGCCCCATTCATGATGCAGTGACTTAAGATGGCCATGAAGCTTCACAAGCCCCACTTTCTCTCCCAGATACTCTCAGTATTATTATAAAAGCTCGAAGCTGCAGCATACCAATGCCGCTTGAAACACAGCAGCAAAAACAATAAGTCAAAGAATCGGAATACAGCCTGGAGTTTTGAGAAACACACACATGCACACACACACACACACAAAGGTTCGGTGAAAGTGTTTTCAATTTTCATGCAATTTTCACATCAAACAATTACAGCTTTTCATAAAGTGCTTTTCATTTAGGCGTCAAATAAAGGCTGAGGTTTTAGTTTCTGCTCTTTTATTAAGTACTAGTACTTATGACAGATTCCACTAACTTTGCACTGGGTTTTTGTTTTGGTTTTTTTTTTTTTTTTTTGGCGTCTGTGTTGTTATTTTATTTTATGTATTTTGTCCATTTTAAATGATTTACAATTGGAATAATCCATCATTTAGGTTTAGATACTTAACTTAAATGCTGGATTTAGATATCAAAGATGATGCTATCCTTATGTGCATGCTAGCAACCAGTTAGCTTAGCACAGGGAATTAAAGCAGAGGGGAAAAGAAAAATGGCCTTGGTCTGTTAGAAGGCAACAACATAATAACTTGTTATTATCAGGGAGGAAAACACAAAGCATATATCCACTTGAAAATGGCCTATTGTAACTTTTTACACTAAATAGCAACCTTTGCTATCAAAAGAGGCAATCTTTAACCACATGTGCAGTGGGCTATTTATGATTATTTCAGATATCATTGCCCATTATCCATTTCCATTCATTGGAGATGAATATTGGAGAGACAAAGGCTCCTGAACCTTCAACTAAACAAACATCTGTGTTTAAATAAGTGAGCTTTAGAAGTGCTGACGATAACACTTCGTTGTCTTTGGCCTACCCTGCCATTTCCACTTTTCAAGCTATGCTAACCAGTTGTTCTCAATAAAAAAAAACAGATACGAGCATTTCCCTGTTGATTTTTTTTCCCTTTAAAATGATGAGACATAGTTCTAAAAATGTAAAATTGGTCTGTTACTGTTAGGCATCACACATCCAGTAAAAGACAGCTTGCTTATTTTTAGCCTTATGCACCTCTGTGACTGTTCTGTGCAGAGAGCTGACAGGATTCTGCCCTGAAATTGCTGTTGGAATAAAAATAAACAGCTCAAAAACATTGCCTGAATATTTTATCTGCGTTTGCAAATGTTTATTTTTTTTCTGGGATTTGATAATATGATAATATAATAGAAAACCATTAGTAATCAGAAAAAAATGTGTTCATTATCAGCACACTTGATGTGATTAATGTGATTAGATAACCTCTGCCTGGAGATCTATATATGGATTTGTAGATCATATGAGAGGCAATATAATGAAGTGGATTCAGACAACGGGCTGAGCTCTCTGCATCACTGTTTTGGAAAGTGTGAAAAGTGCGCAATAAATCTGATTTATTTGTATTTATTCTCCCTCACTGTACATAATAGCCCCCCATAGATTTATCAAACCATATTAAATGCGCGACATCATCCCAAGCAACAAGGCATGATGATAAATAAGTGCATGGCTTCTCTCATAACAACACAATTTGTGAAGGCTAATGAGATTTTTATAACAGGGATTAGGCTTCGGGGATTGTTATCTACCCTGTGTAAGAACCACTTTGATTGCATTTAAAGTACTCAGGTGTTTAATAAATACTAATGCGCGCGCGCACACACACACACACACAAAGAAGAGAGAGAGATGGAGGGAGAGCAACAGCTGCACTGGAATTGGTTTATATCCCTCTATCAGTGCAGACCTTGTAGGCTGCTTCCATGGAATGCTTACTGATTTTGCATCTTCACTAACAGATGTTTTTATAACTTTTATCCATCTTGCTAGAATCCAAGAGGCCAGACTGTATTTTTGTTTTAATACTGGAACACTATCTTCATAGATGTACATCTACATAGAGCAAGAATTTACCCGCTTTGTGCACAATCTACAATCTATCTCAATTACAAATATGCCTGATCTTAGCTTGTTATGTGTATAAGGCACACCAGTCCACAGAATCAGTTTCTTCCATTCCAGACTCTCTACAACCATGGGCAAGGCCAAAGAGCTGTGAAAGGACATCAGGGACAAGATTGTAGACATGCACAAGAGTAAAATGGGATACAAGACCATCAGCAAGAAGCTTAGTGAGAAAGTGAAAACCGTTGGTGCAATTATTCGGAAATGGGGTGAGGCTGATGGGCCTCGTGGGGTAAGGATGATCATGAGAAAGGTGGTGGGGGAGTTTGTTAATGATCTGAAGGCAGCTGGGACCATAATTACCAAGAACACCATTAGTAACACACTACACCATAATGGATTGCACCCACAAGGTCCCCCTGCTCAAGAAGGCACATGTGCAGGAACTTCTTAAGTTTGCCAGTGAACATCAACATGATTCAGAGAAGCCTTATGGAGAAAGTGCTGTGGTCAGATGAAACCAAAATCGAGCTCTTTGGCATCAACTCGCCCCACTGTGCTTGGAGGAAGAGAAATCCTGAGTATGACCCAAATAACATCCTCCCCACAGTCAAGCGCGGAGGTGGAAACATGACGCTTTGGAGCTGTTTTTCTGCTAAGGCTACAGGACAACTTCACTGAGGGGCCAATGGACGGTGTACCATAAAATCTTGGATGAGAACCTCCTTCCGTCAGACAGAACACTGAAGATGGGTTGTGGATGGGTCTTCCAGCATGACAATAACCCAAAACATGCCACAAAGACAACAAAGGAGTGACTAAAGAAGAAGCACATTAAGGTTATGGAGTGTCCTAGCCAGTCTCCAGACCTCAGTTCTATAGACAATCTGTGGAGGGAGCTGAAGCTTCGAGTTGGCAAACAGCAGCCAAGAAACCTAAAGGACTGAGAGTTTCTGGAAAAGAGGAGTGGGCCAAAATCCTCCGTAAGGTGCCCAACTACAAGAAACAAGAAAAGCACTCAGTCGTGTTTTGTTTGGGGATCAAATACTTACTTCACTCAGTGACATGAAAATCAGTTTATAACTTATGTAATGTGTCTTTTCTGGATTTTTGGTTGATATTTTATCATTAAAATTAAATTACCATAAAAATTAGAGACTGTTCATTTCTTTGTGAGTGGGCAAAAATTACAAATTGAGCAGGGGATCAAATAATCATATCCCCCCACTGTAGCTGCCACCCCTTCTTTTAGACACGCTTTGTGACCCACTGGTTCAGATATGCTTTTGTTTTATCTTTTTTGCTCTGATTTCTACCGCAAAGCACTTCGTGACATCTGCTCCAGACTAACACTTACTTAAATGTAACAAACGTCATTAGTTCTTCTTTCTCACTGCCAGCTTCACACATACTCTGTTAGAAAGCGTTATTATGGGAAAACTCCACAGGTTAAGTATCCATCCCCACATACAGTTTTAAAAACATATTCCTGATTTAATTGATGTAATCCTGAAAGCTGGCTGCGTGCTCGCATTTATTAAGCACTGCAAACAGACACACTTTTATGAAACTGCCTGCCAGGTGTCAGGCTGACACCTTCACACACACCTTGCAGCGTTACAATGATTTAAAAGGTGGTGTGCTTGTGTGTGCATTTGCCCATCACATTTATCTCTGTCAAGTTGAGTTCCATTCGTCACCAGCTAGTCATTACAGCGAGCAGGGCTTTCATGACAGATAAAGGTCTGCCCAGACTGGCGGGGTCTTTTTGGTAATAGCGTGCAATTAATGTGGAAAAAAAGGCACACAACAATCAGATGAGCCGATGAACACTACTGTAGCAAGCGATCTACAAAAAAACAAAGGGCAGATAACAGGAAGACACATCACACATTCTCCCCAAGGAATAAAGACACATTCTTCTTGGAACAACTGTGCAATTATACACAGTGCAGCCACACGCAAGAAGTGTGGTGATAGTGCATCCTGTAAAAGTCTGCTTTAAAATTAAAATTTGTCTCAAATGTGCCTGTTCGTTTAAATGTATACAGTGGCTGCATCTGATGAGCCAAATAGCAGGCACACAAGGACATGTTTATAATCAACAAGGTCTTAGAGCGGGTAAGAAGAGAATCATGAGTGTTAATCGGTATTTTGAGCCTCGGGAGGACTCGAGCCACTGGGTCTGAGTGAGGGGCGAGGCTTCCTTTGATGTTCTTGAGAAAACAGCTGAGCAGGATGACAGCGGATATTGAAATGACAACACACACTCAAAAAACTCAAAACTGAAACACTTTTGAGTTACGGATTAAAGACCAGCTTTGGGTTTTTAATTGAAAGTTCAGTATAGCTGAATCTCCCGTGCGTCCATGTTTCGGAGTGATCTCGAGAAGCCGTCAGAGAAAGAGACACAAAAGGAAACACCAAGAGGCAGAGAGCATTTAACAAGCGACAAACAAAAGAGAGTGGGCTCGCAGTGGATGAGTGCAATTATACAACACATCTGAATGACTTTAGAGAGGAAAAGTGATAAAAACACACACATGCACACAGTGATAAGAGGCTGCATTCACACGGGCAATGCAACACACATCCCCACATAGAGTGAGTGTCAGAGGAGGTTTGATTAGAGGTGAGCAGCTGGTGAAGCCCCCGAGGAGGAGATAAAGGCTGTAGCCCTGTCACGATAATTTAGAAAGAGGGGGCCAACAAAAGAAATGAGCTTTTCTTTTTTCTTTTTTTAAGCTGTCAACACACGTGTACATGCTATAAATCTCTGTGTGCCATGAAGGTGTTGTAGCAGAATTCTGTCACAGACTCAAATTGACAAAAACAAGCGACAGCCATAGTTTTAGTTATACTAGCCGTGCTGTAGTTTCTTTTTTTCTTCTTCTTTTTTTGGGAGATGACAGGTTAAATTTAGGGTATGGTTTTAAGTGATTTCCCAGCAAATATTTCAATGTTTAATAACCTGACCCAATGTAAGCCGACTGTCTTTTCTCACCGTCTAGCAGAGGTGGGAAGTAACGAAGTACAAATACTTCGTTACTGTACTTAAGTAGATTTTTCAGGTATCTGTACTTTA
>JAVDPK010002302.1:76604-97826 GCA_034780415.1 Cichlasoma orientale
ACACACACACACACACACACACACACACACACACACACACACACACACACACACACACACACACACACACAATCACAGCTTTGAGCGGTACCTGTTGTAAAGCTCTGTTGAACCCTCAGTAACACTTTAACTGCGCAGGTGCGGGAGACGAGCTCAGGCTTTGGTTTTTTATTGATTAGAAAAATATGATCATATTAGCCACTGAAATCACATTTCCTCACATTTAGGATACGATCAGCATTAAAGACGTCCACAAATGTGGGATAAATAAGGGATTTAACATCATTTTAAACCAAAGTGAGCGTGCCAGCTTTTCTCTGTGCTTCTTACAAAAATGATACATTTCATATTCATGTCTTTCTTTCATCTGTGTGCAGTTTATACAGGTCTACACACCCCTGTTAAAATGCCAGCTTTAATCATTGCTGAACTTTTCCCACCTGTGCAGGTAACTGAAATACAAAGTTTCAGCATTTTGTCAAAGTGCACCAAACCTGTGAGACTGCGAGCACACCTGCTCACAGACAGCTGGTTTCAGGGCTCCGCCCATTCTGCTGAAAGGTGAAGCTCCTCTTCATCTCCTCAGTTCCCCAGTTCCAGCTGAAGAAAGTGCCCCAGAGCACATCACACCCACCGTGCTTCACTGTGGGTGTGATGTGCTTTTGGTAATGTGCAGTTGTTCAGTATTGTAATTGTGCCCAAAAAGCTCAACCTCTGACCCCACGGTCTCAGCAGACCATAACAGTCTGGTGCTAAATGGAGCCAGACTTGGATCTCTTTCTTTGTAAGAAGAGGCCCTGCAGCACTGCGCCAATCCCAGAAATACTGAAGGAGACTATTGTCACATGGAATATACAGCATAGGTCCCTCCATGGTGTATTTCAGAGTCTTTTTCTGACCTTTCACCTCAGGCTGAGGTTCATCTGAGGTTCATGGCTTTCCTGTCAGATGCAGCTGGAACAGCTGGACTTTATTCAGGGTCAATCAGAGTCCCTTTTATTGATGGCAGGTGTGTACTGATCACTATTTAACATGAATTTGAATATTATTGCTCATTTTGAAAATAGCCACACCCCCAGTTATAAGAGGGGTTCACAATTATGCATTATTTTATTTTGTGTTTTTCTCCCTAAAAGAGTTCAGTTTGTTTTTCAGGTTAGTTGTAGAGGTCATAGGTCACAGAGCCTGGCACTCTGAGAGGGACGTGTAGACCTCTTCTGTCCCCTGTATGTGTTTCCACCAATCAGATACAGGTGTCAGTGATGTCACTCAGCACCCTGATGCTGGGTTACACATCATGAGTGACATCCTGGTTATTCCTGAGAGTGATGTGCACTCTGAGACAGTCACTCAAAGCAAGCTCACCCCCAGGGGAATCATAATGCACGTATGGCCTGAGCCTCAGAAACTGGGCATTGCTGTGAAAATATAATCACTCCAGTTTGGTCAGAATTTCATCTAAAGCAATATTTTGATGTTAACAATTGTATTTGTGTTACAGTCATGAAGAGATTAGTGAACAGGCCCGAGCATCAGCCGGCCCCGTGCATATATTAGTGCATCTCAACTAGATTACTGCAAAAACAGTGCTGTGAGTTAACTGAAAAGGTCAACCTTCATATAGTCTGTATTCATATAGTTCATATAGTCTGTATTCATATAGTTCATATAGTCTGTATTCATATAGTTCATATAGTCTGTATTCATATAGTGTGTATTCATATAGTTCATATAGTCTGTATTCATAGACTGTATTCATATAGTGTGTATTCAGTATGTGCAGTGACATAAAGCACAGTAATAACATGGGAAAAAGGAAATCTCCATAAAACTCTCCCACAGATGAAGCATGAAGTGCTCTAAAATCTCCTGGAAGATGCTGCACTGACTTTGGACTTGATGGAATACAGTGGACCCAGCAGCACCACTAGTGGCACCAGCACCAGCAGCAGCAGCACCACCAGCGGCACCAGCGGCACCAGCAGCAGCAGCAGCAGCAGCAGCAGGCAAACACTGGATGTCAAACAGCTCCTCTGCACTCTGCCTTCAGATTCTGGGACTTTGATTTCTAATGAAGGCAGAATTTACTTTCACCTAAAAAAGGAACCTTGTAGCAGTGAGTAACACCTTAGCCCAGGTAAGATGCTTGTGTCAGTGCTCAGCAGTGGCATATTAGGAATGGCAGCTGTAGCCTCTTTCATGTCCACAGTGATGCACTGACACCAAGTTCCTGAATTGGCTTTTGTCCTAAATCCTGCCAAGGCTCCTGTGCACCTTTTCCTTCCACACTTTTCACTTCCACTCAGCTTTCCATTAATGACACAGCACTCTACAAACAGCACTGTCAGCGGTGCTCTCCTGTGGCCCACGCTCCCTGTTGATGGTGTCGATGGTCACCTGGGCAGCTGTCGAGCCCACGGTCCTCCCCGTGATTGTGGGTTTTGTGTACACAAATAGACATATATGGTATTTATACTTTCTGAATAGTAATTTGCTCAAACTTGAAACATTGTAACATTTGAGATAGTGGATTTCTGATTTTCATGAGCTGTGAGCCATGAAAATCTAATGAATATAGAGCTATGGTCAGAAGTTTACATACAGTCACTGTGGGAATGAAAGTCGTGTAATTTTTGGATTGTCATGATTTCATTTTTGGACAGAGCGGCTTTATTGGCAGTAGAGGGAGACAGGAAATGGGAGAAGACACACGGGCAAGATAGCAACAGGCCGGGACTCGAACCCGCGCTGCAATTTATACATGTGGTCACCTACTCCACCACTGAGCCACCTGGGCACCCTTTTCTCTAATCTACACAGGCTCAAAAGTGTGCTTGCAGGATCAAATATATACATATACTATTATTCATATACTATTATTCATCACGTTAAATAATCACAATTATTTACCGTGATTACTCATCGAATTTGTAAACACTGCATTTAAAGAACAGTGACTACTTTGAAATCTCGTGCACTTCTACAATCTCTTGAAAATAAATAATAAATGAAAAATAAAATACAGAATATATAAATAAAATAAATAAATACAATATAAAAATATATAAATAATTTTGCAATATAAATAAATACATTATAAATTAAACAAAAAATAAATAGATAAATAGAAAGGTGATGCCAGTTAATAATAGCAAGAAATAGGACCAAGTTCTTTATTTAAAATAAATTTGCTCACATTTCAGTGCCACAGCACACTGACAGACCCACGTGTTCACAGGTTTGGTATTAACACTGGGAGGGATGTGAATAGAATAGAATAGAATTATTATAGAATTATTATTATACAGAATTGTACAATGAATGTTTCAAGGGGGCGGGGCAAACAGGGTCCGGTGCGGCGCTAATTACACCCTCAGAGTGAATATGGGTAGGGACATCTAATGGGACAAACTTATTTTAATAATAAAGGTTTTTTTGTCCTTTAAACTCTTTTTGTGATCGTTTGGAGCCAAAATTTAATTGAAATCAAATTTCAATTAATTGCTCAGCTGTAACATATACTCTGACTAATATTTGTTTAAATGTTCCTCAGCAAGTTGCGCCTCGACCAGAGGCTTTTGGTTGCCATCAACAAGCTTCTGGCATAATCCTGCCTGGATATTTGAGACGGACTTCCAGCAACAGCTACCGTAATACCCCTACAGAGCTGTGAAGGGCAATTTCTGAGCTTTCAGGAACCGTTTGAATTTTTCCGATAGGACAAACGGTCTCAGAGTTACGGTAAAAGTCTCGGCGGCGATACTCTACATCTTAACCAGCTGTTCGCAGCTAGTAAGGGCAGGTAACCGGCGCTTCAGCGGCGATCACACGGCGTTCAAGGGTTAAGCCTGGTCCACAAATGTTGAATAGGGTTGAGGTCGGTGCTTGGAGAAGGCCATTTCAGAAGCTCAATGTTAGCCTGCTTTATCCACTCCAAAAGCAATGTTGGAAACTTCTGCTGAAGCTTCAACCTTCTAGCTGCTGATCTGAGGTGAAGTTGAAGAATTTGGAGGTACTCCTCCTCTTCCTTCATTATTCCATCCACTTTGTGCAAAGTACCACTGACAGCAAAACAGCCCCAGAGCATGATGCTCCCACCACCATGCTTGACAGCTGGTACAGTGTTCTCAGGTTTGAAAGCTTCACCTTTACTCCACCATACCTAACATAACATAACAGTTCCGTTTTGTCTCGTCTGACCATCAAACCTTTCTCCAGAAGGCGTCTGGCTCGTCTATGCGGGCAGCTGCAAACATCAGCCAAACTCCAGTGTTTGGAGCTTCTTTCTTGGTCAGCACCCTGTCAGTGACCATTTGGGTCTTCTTCCAGACCTTGGCAAAGTGGTGACACATCCAGAAAACCTTTATTTGCATATAATTATTTGAACTGCTGATCTTGGAATCTGCAGTTGTTTAGAAACGGACTCCAGAAGACCTTCCCAGCTCGTGTAAATCTAAAGTTGTCCTTCTTAGATCTTCACTGAGCTCCTTGGTGTTCCACATTATTCTCAGCTTTGCTCAATCCAGCGAGTGCTGTCAAACCTGTTTTATGCTGGCAAAGAGAAACTACCAGCTGCAGTCAGTTATCATCACTAATGAGACGTTAACAGGCCTTGTCCAGTTAAAATGTAGAACCTTCAGCACCACTTATTAAAAGGTTGACGTGGGTGTATGTGTATATTTGAGCCTGCATGTATCATTTTGACCTGTGTGGTTTAGAGGAAATACAAACGTGTTACAGATGTGTGCTGTCCAATCGTTCCACCCTGGAAAAACAACCGTTCAAAGAAACCATTAAAATCAAGGCAGTGGTGACAAACCTCTGCAGGAAGCTTCAGATGCAGAGATGAGCTTTTCCATTCAGGCCTCAGATGTTACTCACCAGCTCAGCCTTTATCGTAATACGGTCATTTCTGAGCCACATATAGCTACTGGACCCAAAGAACTGCAGGGTAGGGCAGAACACCACCAGCAGGGTCAAATTTATCATAGGTGGAGGCAACAGGAGCGCAGTAGCTAGGGCACTAGGGTGGCTCAGTGGATGAGCACCACATAAGCTGCGTGGCCGTGCATACGGTGCAGGTTCAAGTACCAACCTGTCACCATTTACTGCGTGTCTTCCATCATCTGTCTCTGCAAACTGTCTAATAAAATGGAAGCACCGAGCTTGGTTCCCTCTTATTGACTGATGTTAATCAGTGTCTGCAAATGATCGCGACACCCTGACAGGTCAGAGGAGTCTGTTGTTGTTCTACTGCACAATGATGCAAAAAGAGGCCAACAACTGCAAAGAGAGTTGCAACAACTAGAAATAAACACAAAGCAAGTAAAGTGAGAAGCAAAGGTATCAGAAAAGCAGACACACTAAAGGAGCAGAAATAAAGCCGGCTCAACCTAAACGCCTTTCACATTCACAGCAAGCACACAGACAGATGCAGACGGCTCAGGTTTACTTTGGGTTAGAGCAGCAACAAGAGCTGACTGCAGATGTTAACATGGCAACAAGACGTGCAGGTCTGTTCAATATTCAACAGCAGAACCAAAGAGAACCCAAAGATCTGCCATTAATGAACCAACAGCTAAACCAGAGTTCTCTCTACTGAACACTGACTGGTCCCGGTGCACACTCAGTGCACACTCAGTGCACACACAGTGCACACACAGTGCACACACAGTGCACACACAGTGCACACTCAGTGCACACTCAGTGCACACACAGTGCACACACAGTGCACACACAGTGCACACTCAGTGCACACACAGTGCACACTCAGTGCACACTCACAGCAGGTGTCAGATATGCCTCCATCCCTCAAACGTAATGTAACTGGGATCAGTAGAGCAGCATCCATCAGGCTACAGCAGGAGCACAGGAGGGAGGGGTGGTGTCATTCTCAGTGACTTCCTGTAACACAAATTGACTTATGTAATAAGCCCACATTAAGCCCTTCATATGAAGAGCTGGTTAAACACTGCAGTGAGGCTGATAGTGCAGCGGATGTTGACTGAGCCTTTGTACCTGCATGACTGTGGACAGGCTGCAGGTGTGCATGTGAGCGTGCGTGGGCGTCTGTGTCGGGTCTGTGATGAAACGCTGACCTGTCCGGGTTTTTTCACCTGATGTCAGCTGTGATAGGCTCCAGCGCCTCACTCATACCTGGATGTGCATCACGCTGTACCAGCACAGCCACGCAGTAATGCTGCTGTACCAGCAGTAATGTGATGATGAGCATCTCATGTTACTGTGTGTGTCTGAATGCACCTGCATACCCTTACAAACGCTGGCTGCACGCTGGAGTTTCAGTTTGATTGGACGGACCAGGTTTCCTCTTTGCTTCACTCCATCTTCATTGAGCTGGAGCTCATTGAAGGTGGAGTGTGGGGTGGTGTTTCTTCTTTGCATGGATCCAGAGATGATCCATGATGATGGTTTTCAGGATCACATGCTACTACTGAAGATCCCGGCCTCATGAAGGTTTAGGCTGTATCCTTAGATGAAGACACTGGCTTTGCCAGCTGCTCCTCAGCTTTACTTGGAATATAAAAGGAGTGATATTTGCAAAAAGACGTTCACTTCCTACATTTGATGATGTATTGATGATATATTGAATGCAGGGTTGAACTGGTTTCTGCTGTTAGACAGTATCTCAGCATTTCTGTTGCTCAGGTCTCCTTCAAAGCTCTGGGTAGAAGTGAAAGGCTGACCTGTGGCGTTATTGGCTCATTTCATAGATCACTGTGTGTCTGGCCTTTCTCTGTCGTGTGTGTGTCTGTGTTATAGTCTGCCTGTGTCACTGAGTGGGATTCTCCCTGTCAGGAGCTGACCAGCTCAATGACTGCTGCCACCTCCAGCTGAGCCTGCAGCCACTCCACGCCGCCAACACCAGAAACACCAGTTCCAGACACAGAACAACGCAAACTCTTTATTTCTTTTCCCTGTGAGTGAATCAACCCCAAACCAGGTTCATTTGCATGGAAAACTACAAAAATCAACTGCTCTGCAGAAAACAATCAAGGCACACCATATTTCAAGTATTAATCGTACCACTGACACATAATATTCACACCGCGTGGTCTCGTTCCAACAGGACAGCCAAGTTTAAGATCCCAGATTTCAGATACAGCCAGTTTACATGTTGTGAACAGACGATATGATAACATGATGAACAAGTGTGAAGGACAGAAATCATTAATCTAACGATCTGCGTTATAGGATTCAATCTGATCTAAGAGTGTTTATTCCCAACTTTGAGGCGATATTCATGGTTTGTCATCAAACTTCACATTAACACCAACACCACCACCACAGGAGGAACATTCAGCTCCTCAGACCACCACCCACTGTAGCTGCCCTGCTATTTGAAACAGTTCTTGTTTTTATGGCAGGTGGTCTAATAAATTTGTTAAGCTCTGTACACACACACACACACACACACACACACACACACACACACACACACACAGCTTTGGTACCTCAGTTTCATTACAAAATCAGAGACTACAAGAAAAAAAGAAATAAGTTAAATGATTCTCAAAATAAATAGTCGCTTATTTAAATGACACCACGATTCTTCTTCTTTGGTTCAGTAAGCACAGGTAAGACCACATCAGGTGAGACCACATCAGGTGAGACCACATCAGGTGAGACCACATCAGGTGAGACCACATCAGGCTGCAGCAGAGACTGGGACACCCACTGAACCCAGCTCGGTGGAGCCGTGCCAGTAAATCTTTTCATTGGACAGACGTGGAATTAGTCAAGAACAGAACCAGAGCAGCGCCACTGCTACCTTGGTACCTTCTCCAAGCCCACGTTCTGAGGGCCAAGCAACACATTCAGTAGCTCAACCTGGGGTCCTTTCAGTGGGCAGGAATGATTGTTTCTCCAGAACCTCTGCGGTACTGTACCAACCCAGTGGACCTACAGGGAGCTGTTTTTACAGTGATTTACAGCATGACATTTAAACCTATCGGTGGGTTCATACGGTCCTATGTCTGTGAGAGCCTCGTGGGACTCAAACAAGTGTATGACACCTATTCCTACACAAACAGGCAGTAAGGACACACACACCTGCCCTCTCTACCTGTGCTGATTCCAGTTTGGGGCACTTAGCAGCAGCACAATGGTGCTCTTCATCAGTAACTCCTGGAACAGTACAGTGGACACTAAAAGCACAGCAGGTGTGTCTCCAGAACTACGAAGGAGGTAACTGAGCAGCCTTCTGCTGCTCTAACCCATCATTAGTGCTGCATCTAAATGTTCTCACATGTTAGCTTGTTGCTGACAGAAATCCTAAAGACCTGCATGTTTGCCCTCCTTGGAGCAAATCTGAGGTTTTCTACTCCTGGCTGACTGACAGCTTTACAAACACCCACAAAGCTGACAACACCGGGTCTGCGTGAGCTGCTTCAGAGCTGCACACAATTACAAATGGTCCCTGAAGGTAACTCGACAGGTAAGGTTACAGGTGCATTAGGGAGGAGCACAGCTGCAGGAGGCTCTTTTTCAGAGGCTGCAACTTTGGAAAAGGTTCCAACAAACATGTGAGCAGTAACAGGTCAAAGGCTGAGGACAGACACGCACAAACAGACACACACACACACACACGCGCAGACACACACACATGCGCGCAGACACACACACGCGCGCGCAGACACACACACGCGCGCGCAGACACACACACACATATGTTGGTCTATTAACACATATTTGTGTAAGGCTAATGAGTCGGGACAGTCCAGCCAGGGTCCTTATGAGGCAGGTGGTGCCACCGCCCTCTGTGTGTGTGCGCCGTGCAGCCAAAGTGCTCAGTGTTCCTTCAACCTGTGAATCAGAGACAGACATCAGCACTGTGGTGATAAGCTGAGAGTCATTATGTTTACAGCCTGCAGCTTCCCGCCCATCGCTAACATTACTGTCGCACTGCTGTGTTCAGGTACACTCACTGACAACAGTGCTGAGTGTGTGAGAGTCTGGGCTAAAGCACTGACAGACACTCCACCCACCAAGGCTTGGACTCCACGGACGAGACCACTGACGCTGCCCTAGTATTTGGTCCAGAGACCGGCAACACATCCTGAACTTTGGAGTTACGCTCTCAGACACAGTTAATTACTTTGGATGTGCATGTTTTTGTGTCTGCATGCAGAACTCTGTGACCAGAACTTCTGCTGTTCTCAGGGATATGAAGGATGGATCCATATGGATACGGTTTGCTGCTGTGTTTATATTCTGCATGCTCAAACTCACTGCCAGCACTCGATCACCTGTCACACTCATTACCACCTGTCTGCTGCAGCGAACACAGCTCAGTGCTGTAAGCTGACTGAGTCATGTGACTGCAGCCAGGATCAGAAGCATTATTTCCTGTGTGTGTGCTGAGTGCTAAAAAAGGTCCTACTGATTGGAGCTCGCAGCTCAGTAATGTTCCAACTAAAAACTCTTATTAGCACGTATTAACATGCAGCTGTTTATTTCCTGCTCTTCTCCTCTGTGCAGTTGATAAACACTGAAGCAGATTTCACTGAATTATAGTAACAACTTCTCTGAATAAGGAGTTACAGAAAAAGCAGCCCAGCATTTGTGCATCAAATCGATGTAGATATACGAGTAACACTGAGTTTAATCATGATCGGGTGGCTGCGGCTCAGGAGGTAGACCGAGCCTTCCACCAATCAGAAGGTTGGTAGTTCGATCCCTGGCTGCTCCAAAGACAGATGTGTTCAGTGTGAATGTTAGACAGAAAGCTGCTCTATAAGAACCACAGATACTTACTCTACAGTGGAGATGGGATGGGATTTAGACGAGGCCAGCTCCTTCGTCACGAGCCGTAGCAGCAGCTGCAGGGACACATATTAATATGAGCACCTGTTTTTCTACAGCAGCCAGGAGCACTCCATTTATTCACATCAGAAAAAACAAAAACACAACATCTGGCCTGTTATTGGCTCACGTGGTACATTCACTCTTCTTTTAGCCCTTTGTGGCTCCAAATGAGGGAAGTACACCATCCAATCAAACGCACAGTTGCACAAATGTGACCTAAACCCAGGAAGTCCACACTAACCTGGTTACCTCTGCTAGAACTACATTATGTAAACAGTGTCAGCAGGTAGAAAGAGCAGAGCTGATGTATGGACACATTTGTCCTTTGACGTCGTGACAAACAGAACGATGTGTAAACCATGTGACTCTCTCGGCTAAAAACACCACAAATCTTAAACATCTGTGAGCCAGTCACTCAGATCTCCATGCAGAGGTAACATGTTAATGTCATGCAGGTAAAGTGTTTGTCCCAGTTTGTGTTCAGAGAAAATCTCCACACTGCGGTGGATCAGCCTTTCCTGATCTTAGTGCTGAACTCTGTCCTGTACCTTCAGAGCGTCCTGCTGTAAAACACTGTGTTATCTCAGTGAGGTGCTGTTAATGATCAGGTGTGTGGGAAGCAGGTCAAACGCTAATATTAATAATAATATTACATAACTTTTATTAATGTTTAATTTTGTGTAAATTACACGAAATTGTGTATAATGACTAAATCAAGGGAACTGAAGAAAAACATTTACATTTTACACCCTTTAAATTTTAGTCGACTAAAACTAGACTAAAACTAAAACTATTCAGAAGACTAAATTATGACTAAAACTAAGCGGAGACTGTGAGCCAGGCCTTCTCTCCAACATCAGTGTCTGACCTCACACATGTGCTTCTGGAAGAACGGTCACAAATTCCCATAAACACTCCTAAACCTGTGGAAAGACTTCCCAGAAGAGCTGAAGCTGTTACAGCTGCAAAGGGCCCACATCATATTAAAGCCTCTGGATGAAGATGTTACTCAGGTTCATGTGAAGGCAGATGAGTGAATACTGTTGGCAGTGTGGGGTAAGTGGTTTTCAGTGGTTAACCAGCTGGTCTCTGTATCGGGCTGCTGAGCAGGTCGTATGCTGTGGGCTTTCTGAAAATAGCTGCCAGCATTCCAGCAGCAGTGACTGAACCAAAGATCTGGAGAAGTGGAGAAGCTCGCTCAGTGTGCTCAAAGACCTGTGGGACCCACAGATCTCTGCAGAGCTGTGGGTCAGCCAGTTCTTGTGCTTCAGTTTTGGTAAAGTAATTTTCTTATATCACTAATGTTGGCTGTTCAAAGGCCTTACCAACAGAGCAAGGAAGTCTGCAGTCATCAGCATGTAGAAGACCCGATCCCAGCCACCTGCAGAGAGCAGCCCAGCCAGCAGGGGGCCCACTGCTGCGCCTGACACAGACATCAAAGCATCATTTCTTTGTGCATGCTCTGCAATAAAATCCTGAGTAACAAACACTTGACAACATCAACACTAAATGATGACTTAGGCGATATTTTTACAGAATGAAGTCATCAAATCCCACAAAGGCAGATAAGATCTTCACCACACACACACACGCACACACACACCATCACACGTTCATATCAATCCTTGGCTGAGGATTGATGTGCTCATTAGAAATTGATTACAAATGTAATTATGGCTGTATTATTACTATTGTACGTATCAGTAAGAGCAGTGTAATCTTTGCCCTTGTCACAGAGATAAGCCCATCCCAAGCCTCGATCAGAAGCTGATCAGCAGTACTCACCTACAGATCCAGTACCATCGATGATGGCCGTGACAGTAGATAATGCTCTGGCATTGCCTTTCAGGCTCTTGTGGGTGCCCTGGAGCCAAAGCAGAGGAAGGAATGAGAGAGGGTGCTTCACAAATTAAACTAAATAATGACCTACAAACAACTATAATAAAATCACACCACGGTTAAACATGCTTACCAGATCAGCTGACACTGCAGTTGTGATGAGGGCATACGGTCCATTCACTAGACCTCCGCACACTAACAGCATCCCTGAAGCGCACAGATTAAGAAGGTTCATGTTAGCTGTGAGGAGTGGAATCTCTGCAGCTGCTGAAACATGCACCTCACTGCTGGGAACAAATGCATGCAGGCTGAGGCTTTCCTGCACTACGCTAGTTTGGACCCGCCCGCACCACATGTTGCCAGCTTCCCCCCAGCACACTGTCAGGGAGACGTGACCATCACCAGCTCGGAGGGAAAGAACAGGAGTGATCAGCCACAGTCACGGATGCTCTTTTACATTTGACTCCTGGTCCAGCCGCTGACTGTAAGTGCAGCTCATTTATCTGGACCTGATCCACGGTGAGAACCTGGAGTCAGATATAACTCGAATGCTGCTCAGTCCACCCTGCAGATTTCAGCTGGGTTCAAGTCCGGGCTCTGTGCACCAGTCAGTACCCACTCACGTATATACATTGATATGTGGCTGGTACTGTATGTTTCAGGTTGTGCTCATAAAGCAATGACCCACTTCTGCTGCTAAAATTGTCAAATCCTTCTTTCTTCATGATTCCTTCCACCTTGATGAGATTCCCAGTTCCACACGCACTGACGCGTCTCCACAGCATTATACTCCCACCACCGTGTGTCACTGTGGGGACGGTGTTCTTTGGCTTGTAAGCCTCTCCCTTCTTTCTCCAAACATACGTAGTGTCTCTAGTTTCATCTCATCGGGCCAAAGGCTGCACGTCCAGTAGAACCTCTCTCCAGGTTGTTCTTAGACTTCAGTCTGGCTTGAAGGGGTCTCTTCTACAGAAGTGGGAGTTTCTTGGTCTGCAACCTTGAGCTCCATTCCTGCGCAGGCTTCTAATGATTGTCTGCTTTGAGACTACAATTCCCAACTTGGCTAAGTCACTCACTCGTGTCCTGGCAGTGGTTTGTGCCATGGCTCGACCCTGCTAACAATTCTGTTATTGTGTGCAAACTGAAACGGTTCTGTTAAACGCTTTTTCATGGGGGTTAATTTAGTCCTCATCTGTAACAAGGGCTGAGAATCTGATTGGCTTCTGTTCCAACAAACAACACGTTTTAAGAGAAGTCAGGTTCAGGAGCAGTGGATGGGCCAGGCTGTACTGCAGAGCCACATTACTGGATACATGAGCAATGTGGTGGCACTGCCAGCTGAAATAAGCAAGACCTCCCATGAAAAAGACACTGCAGCACATGATCCAGTAAAACATGGATTCAGCAGTCAGGAGTATTGAGCCTTGCAGTTCCATCTTTACATGATTAAGTTATTAATTGGAAAACCGTTCCAACTCTACTAATTAGCCATCATTCAGTGCTAGCTCTGCTGAGCGGTGACAGCTGGTTCTTACCGATGGTTGGTCCCAAACCAAACTCACTGATCATGGAGAAGCCGTACAGCTGCAGGACGAGAGCAAAACATCTGTTAACACATTTTAATTCGTCTAATATTAATATTACAGATCAGCCTATCTTTGTTAATAATCCACAGCACACATATTCATCAGCAAATTACACTCACTGGACACTTTATTGGGTACACTTGTTCAACTGCTTATTAAGGCAAATATCTAATCAGCCAATCACAAGGCAGTAAATCAATTTAGGCATGTAGACATGGTGAAGATGACCTGCTGAAGTTCAAACTGTGAATGGGGGAAGACAGGTGATGTAAGCGACTGGTCTACTGGGATGTTTCCACACAAACATCTCCGGGGTCTACAGAGAACGGCCCAAAAAAGAGAAACATTCTGTGGGAGAACACACCTTCAGAGGAGAACGGCCAGCCTGCTTTGAGCTGACAGGAAGGCAACAGTAACTGAAATAACCACTGGTTACAACGGAGCTCTGAGGGAGAGGATCTCTGAATGACCCTTGAAGCAGATGGACCACACAACTGAGGCTGCCACTGACTGACCAACACAGGACAAGAGAAGATGTTGTCTGGTCTACGGAGTCTCTGTTTCTGCTGGTGATGTAATGGTGATGTAATGGTGATGTAATGGTGTGTATCATGGTTTAAACCCCACAGCCTGAGTATTGTTGTTGACCGTGCCCCTTTATAACCACAGTGGACCCGTTTCTGATGGCTGCCTCCAGCAAATGGTAAATGGTTCTTATACAGTGCGTTCCTACTCTAGCACTCAAACATGTTTGCAGCCACACTCATACTCCGATGGAGACATCAGAGAGCAACTCGGGGTTCGGTACCCACGGATACTTTGGCATGCAGGCTGAGCAGCCAGGGATCGAACCACCAACCTTCCTATTAGTAGCTACCCCTGCTCGCCCTCCTGAGCCACAGCCCCCCTCCCCCCCCCCCCCTCCCCCCTCAGCAGGAAAGCACAGCGTATCACAGAGCTCAGATCATCATGATGTGAGTTCACTGCAGTCTAACGGCCTCTCCGTCTGACAGAGCACCTTTGGGTCGCACTATAATGGCAAATTTGCATCATGGATACTCAGCCCGCAAATCTGAAGTCACTGTGTGATGCTACTATCTATGCCATGGAGAATTAACGCAGTTCTGAAGGCCAAAGGGCCCAACCCAGTAGTTGCATGGTGTGCCTAATAAAGTAAGCAGAGAGTGTATGTTGCTTCCAATGCTACACAGCAGGGGAAGCAGAGTCTGCAGGCTTCCTGAGTGAACAGTGACGTCCTCAGGCTGCAGCAGCACTTACTGTAGGAGCAGCCAGCAGCAACATCACTGCACAGGTGGTGGCTCTCTTCCCCAATTTATCAGAGATCACTCCTGCTAAGATGCCCCCTGCATGACAGACGCACACACACACACACACACACATCAATTCATTAATCATCATCATCATCCTTCATAGGAACCATATTGTTCATAAATACTACCAGGAAGTACATACATGTCCCCACAGGGTGACACTCAGTGACATGAAGCATTTCCTGACCTCTTATTGTAACCTTAATCATAACAACTTCAATCTAAAGCAGACAATAAAACAAAGAAAATGTAACATCCAGGTTTGATGCTGCATCCATTCTGAAGGGCAGCAGGAGCCTCAGCTTCACGCCTGCACATGTCTGTGAAAATGTCTCCTGGTTCTGCTGCTCAGTCAACACTTTCCTGATGCCCTCACGCTCTAAGTCACTAATCTGAATCAGAGTGGTGATTTAGTCCCCAAGGGTTACTAAGCAGTGAGGCTGAAGCTCCACTTGGATACACAAACATGAAACAGACACACAAACAGGAAAAAGAAGAGCACATACCAACAATCCCTCCCACATCAAACAGTGTGGACAGATCTCCGGCCTTCTTGGCATCCAGGTGAGCTGAGACACACAAACAAACACAGTTATGTGAGGCCTCATGTTGAGCAGTGAGTGTTATCAGAGTGAGCGGCTGGTCCTCATCAGCCTCCTTCAGTCAGTCACAGCACTTTAATGTTGATAACATCCTGATTACATCACAGCAGACACCAAAACTCTACAACTGTGTCATAGAACATGTTAATAGGGTTCCATGGATCAATGCGGTTTGCAAAGTAGCCCACCCTCATGATCCATCACAGTTCACAGGTACTGATGTCACAGACTAGCTCACAAACAGTCCTATCTCCTCCAGGAGTCGGAGCTGCTGTGAAACCAGCTGAACAGTCTTTACTGTGTTTCACTCAGATCTGACCGCTGCCCTGCGACGAGTAACATCTGGTCAGCTGTGGAGGGACGGACCATGAACACCTTCATTTTACTTAAAGACTAGTCCAGTGGAAATTCCACCCATCACAGCAGCAGTCAGTGACACTTCCACAGTCAGTGACACTTCCACAGTCAGTGACACTTCCACAGTCAGTGACACTTCCACAGTCAGTGCTTATATAAATAAAACCACATTACAGAGAGTTCCCAGGAGCTTCCTTCCTGTATCTTTAAATATTAGCTAACGAGCATTAGTCTCACATTTCTCTGTACGGACTGATGTCACTGTTTTTCTCCTCTTTCAGACTAACATTTTTACAGGGTAAATGCTCTGATCCACTCACTGTCAGCCATAATGTAAGTTAGCCACAGTGTGGTGCCCGATCACACAGCCAACGCACAAATTTAGACAAAATCTGAAGTCTGTCAGAATCCATGTCGGTGAAGCCGTGCCTGCAGGACTCCTGTGTGCTCCTCACCTGCTTTGGTGATGTAGAGCGGCAGCCAGAAGAGGAAGGTGTAGCTGACCAGCTTCGCAAACAGCAGACACAGAGAGAACTCAACCACTCCCTGCAGACACACAAACACACACAATCAAAATTTATGCCATGGAAGCAACGCTGAGAGCTGAGTTAATGACCAACCAGTGAACTTTTACACACACAGCAGATTCTCAGACCCACGTTATCGTCCCAAAGGCTGTTTTTTTTTTAAAATATTTTTTATTGTGCTTTTTCTTTTATATACAAACATAACATCAACAATCACAGCACTGCAATACAAACAGAAACCAACCTACCAACCAAAACTCACAGCAGCCACAAGGCAGAAGAAAAAGAAAGAAACCCTCACTTATATCGACCACCATGTTCCCAGCCATCAATTACAATGTCAGTATTTCCAAGAAAACAAGAAAACAAATCCCAAATTTCCCAGAAGATGTCTAACTTATTTTTAAGTGTGTAGCTTATCCTCTCCAAGGCCAGATGTAAACACGTCCCTCTCAGCCACTGAGCAACACTGCAAACTTCCTCGTTTTTCCACTTTATGGCAGCGCATCGTTTAGCCTCCAACAAACATTCTGAAACGCTCTCGTATTCTTAGATGGATTAAAGTATTCAGGGTATATGTGCAATAAACATAATTTTGGAATCAAAGGTATTTCTTCACCAATAATACGACTAACAATTTCCAATATTTTCTTCCAGAAGGCTAATATTAGGGTGCAGTCCCATACACAGTGGAACAACGATCCCTTCATATTGATGTTAAAACCATGCAGCTTAGCTGGTGTAATAAACAACCGGTTTAACCATTTATATTGCAATAACTTTAAGCTCACATTGATAGTTTGAGAATGAACAAAACGACATGCTTTAGTCTTCCTTTGATGTATGCTCCTGCATATCTACCTGCCATGAGTGCACACTGTTGTCTGACCCCAAAGGCTGTTTGTCAGTGAAGCACCTTCACCAAAGCTATATATGTGTGTGTGTGTGTGTGTGTGTGTGTGTGTGTGTGTGTGTGTGTGTGTGTGCGCACACAGAAATATCAGGTAGAAACGTCCTCCAAAGAGATACTTTTACTTTCTTACTTTGAGTACATTTCAGAGCCTGTACTTCTTTACTTTTACTGTGTGAAGAAGTTGAACCAGTGCTTAAACTTTTACCAGAGTAGTTTTTAACACAAGTACTTGTACTTAAGTACAGAATGTCAGTACTTTGGCGACCTCTGCTGACACCACAGCGCTTCGTGGTCTGCAGGTATAAAAGCCAAATGTTTCAGTGTGCAGCAGAAATAAAGGCACTGTGCTCACTGCTCCAGCACTTTAGGAGGGGAGTGTCAATTATATTAAACTGAGCTACTGAGAAACCTGCAAAATAAAAAAATGCATGGAGAGTGTCAGATGGTATTTGAGAACGGTGTCGCCTGGTTCTCAAAGTCCAGGGTCACTAATGCCGGCCGCCTGGTGCAGGGACACCATCAGTGACCCGGTAAAAACCCACACAGCACAGCCCTCGTTCACAGAGGAGTTCATTCATAAGTTAAGGTCAGCCTACATCAGCTTACCGCTCAGATAAAAGCTCCACGGCTAAAAGCACGACAGGAAAGCAGCTCCTGTGTGCTGGATGCAGGCCTGTGTGTGTCACTTACTGGTATCCGTAAGGCTCCCATGAAGCTGATGGCTGACGGTTCGGATTCACTCTTCACCACCACAACGGGCTGCATGGGGATCCGCACACCGTCCCGGGGCAACAGCAGCTCCGTGTCGCAACTCTGAGGGAGAGAGCAAGACACAGATGAGGGTGGAAGCGGGCCTCTGGGTCCTGCACCCGGTCCACCAGATGGCTGAAGAACAGAGGGGTGATCACAGCACCTCAGACCGGACCGCTGTTTAGGTTCACAATCATTTTCTAAATTAGAACAGCTGATCAGCTGAGCTCATGCAGACAGACTCAAAGGTTTCATTTTGAGTGTGATTTCTGTTTGACAGTAAATTGAACAGAGAAGAAGAGGCGACGCAAACGGCGATTTAAAGACCAATTAATGAAGGAGTCCTTTTTCCAGACAATACGCTCCCCTCGCTCCGGGACAAAGAGGCTACAGACTCGACATTTAGCTACACCAGGTCAACAGCTTTGGTGTTATAGCTGAGCTGCGTTTGCCAGCAGAGCACTGATTTAAGCTGTCACCGATGAGCTGACAGGACAGCAGCTGGTAAACTCAGCCCAGCTACCTTCCAAAAAAGTTGGGGGGAGCAACCCTGAGGCTGAATCCAAATGTCCCGACGTCCTCGTATCTGCAGGGAAACCTCCAGCAGGCGTTCCGATGACACTCTGCACGCGTGTGCTCGATTTAAACACGTTTGTGTGGTTTCCTCACATTAATATTCAAAACAAAACTGCTGTCCTCGGGGAGCTGCACCTGTCTGCCCCCCCACCACTGTTAGAGCAGCACCCACAGCAGCACACGAGTGCACTGAGATCAAAGTTAATGCCGGCTCTGACTGGTGTACAGAACCTTCAAGCATTCAATGTAAAATCATGTGTGTGTAAACACATATTGACAAGTCTCATTCTGCACCGAGTGTTTTCTCCATCGCACACACCCACGGAGGAGCCGGGACCGATCTTCCCGCCAGTGACCGCCCCTCCTCGGTCCAGTGATTACGCAGAGTGAAGACGACCTCAGCGGACAGTGGACATTTGGATTGAGCCTGAGAATGATTTCACCCAGCATCCACAGCTCTGACTAGCAGTGAAGCCCCAGCAGAGATCTCTGAAGAACTGACCTTCCTGTTTTGAACGCTATCCTTGTAATAATAGGAGACCTGAATGGGTTACAATGACATAATAATGGAAAACCTTCCTGCAGTGTTGCAGTCAGCCCTCTGATAATCAGTTCATTAGACACACACACATGAAATTCATTTGCTCAGCATTACGGTGGCTTAAATAAGTTGTTCTTCGTGTGATTCAGTGAATCAGAAATCAGTTTTATGTGAGCGCAGAGACGAGGTGCTGCTTTCTTTACAGACAACACACTTGTTATTAGTGCAGGTGTGTGAGTGCTTATGTTGACGATGTGTTATGGCCCACAGTGAATGAGCTTTACAGTAAACAGTGAGACACACCTGGTTTTTGGTGTCCTTGTAGTGTAGATACACCTCTGCATGGCCGTTCACTCCGGTCCAACTCTTGGTCGGAGCCTGCTTACAGAGACAGACGATCACATGACAGCTCTGTTTCAGTGCTTTGTCTTCCTGTCAGCACTTTCATTAATAACAGCCCTGTTATTGCTGAGCCACATGGAAACAATCATCATCACTTTATGTTCTTGTTACTTTGTTTTTACTTCCTATAAAGAAGAAACAGTGTGTACTCACAGCCTTGCCTAGAGAGGAGTTTTGTGCATACACGCTTTTGAGGTCATTAGGATCTGGAGAAGGAAAACAGCATCATCAGGTTAATATAATATGATCCAATCAGAGCTGTGAGGCTCTTCAAGGAGCCTGAAAACACAGGTCACAGGTCACAGACTAGCTCACATTAACGTGTAACAAACACCCAAAGACACAATGAGAAAATCCCACTCTTCAGGAAAGTATGAAGCTGAGGCTGTACTTACGCTCAATGAGGAAGAGGAAGCACACCACACCCATGGCTATGATGATAAGGCCCGGGACGATGAAGGACAGGCCCCAGTTGGAGGAGACCCAGTACCCGGCGATCAGAGAGCCGAGGATGTTTCCCACCGAAGTGTGAGAGTTCCACAGCCCCATGATGAGTCCACGCCTGAACCGCAAACACACACGTCAGGCTGGTGCTAACGCCCGGCTACAGCTACAGTCTGCCCCATGAGTATTTGGACAGCATGCTCAATAATCCAGGTAAGCACATTTGCAGACCTGCAGAAGCAGCTGAAGCAGTGAGGACTTTTATCCAAGGATTGTAATTACTATCTAACTTGCTGTATGTACTGCTGCTGCTTTCTCAGGTTCAAAGTATTAGAATAAAAAGTAACTCAGTGCTGTCCTCAGTAAACTACACTATTTCTCCTGCTGAGGCACAGACAGGATGTGATGGAGCAAATATGCAGCGTGTAGCAAAGTGTTCATCTGCACCTGGATTACACTTCAAAATGATCAAACACACAGTGACCTGCTCACAGTGAGTCAGCGTCTTACAGCCAGGAATCATTACCTTCCCTTTCCAAACCAGTTGCCGATGCAGGTCACTACACTGGGCCAGCCGGTGGTTTGGACCAATCCGTTGGCCACCTGCAAAAAGACAACAGGGTGAATCGCTGCACAGCAGAGGAGGAGCCTCACATATAAATATGATGATGTCAGACTTATGGCTACTGAAAGCTGTCATCATGCATCTCTGTGTGCACATCCACCCACAATGCTGTAAGAGATATTCTGTGATTATCTTTAACATTTCTACAAAAGCTTTCTGGTAACCACATCCTAGAACAGAGAAAAATGTCCACATAAATCAGAGACAGTATATTCTACACTCTATAGCTCTACAAAGAGCAACACTGCCTGCTCCTTAAGGCTCTGCTTCAAGGAGAATCTATCCACATTTATCCACATGATTGTTGAAAAGCACGGTCCTGAATCTGACCTGGACAAATATATAGAAGCTCAGGTTGTGGATGTTGTAGATGTAGCCGAGTCCAAACAGGCAGGTGAACAGGCCACTGGCCAGCATGCCCACTGTCAGGTACAACCGGATGGGCAGGCGCTCCCCGATGATGCCACTAGATGGATGCACAATGATGACATCATATAAACCATCACATCTCATTCTGATACGTAAAGTTGTTTAAAGTATTTGTGTGTAAAATATTCCACCAGGAGTGTGGGGCTGTGTAACTGGATGAATCCAGAGTTTTATTTTGATAACCTGCTAAATTAGTGGCCTTCCTCCTGCCAACAGTCACACACACACACACACACACACCCACACCCACACAGGTATAGGCTGGGGACCACTAACGTCCCAGTTAGGAGACAACCCACTCGAGCTCCTGGCCACAGCTGGCAGTGTGGAGCTCTGCCACAGCAGGTCATTGCAGAGTGGGGGTGGAGGGCCACGCCTTCCACACGCCCCATCAGATGCAGGGTTCCAAATTAACTTTTTTGATCACCAGCCAATGTGGCTGGTAACTCTCTAAAGTTACCGGCCAATCAGAATT
>JAVDPK010002303.1:8397-20768 GCA_034780415.1 Cichlasoma orientale
GCTCTCTGCAGGTACACGGGAATTAGACCCCCCCCCCCCCCCCCCATTGAACTATAAATTCTGCTTTCCTGGACAGGCAGCAGGACATAGCGGTGGATACCTGGGTTTTCACTCACTGCAAACATGCTCCTGTGCAGTCCTCTAAAATCCTAACTGCACATCCCTGGACTCAGTTGACCTATGTGTGGTCAAATGCTGATTGGTTGACAAGTGGGCCAGAAAAATGAATAGAGTGACAGCAGAGTTCACCAGGAACGGGAGACAAAAATCATCAGATGAACAATAAATAAAATACAACATGAAAAGTACAGACAGTGGACACTTTCCATTGTTTCTAACACTCGGTTTCACTTTAGCTCTTTGGATGTTGGAATTTTGCTCGTCTCTGTGGCTGAACCAGCAGCAGCATGCAAGAATAGGACTAGCCTCACATGTTTTTGACGGTGCCCCATCTGACTGCAAACACGTTCTGCAGGTACGTCCCACGGCCCGGCTGCACAAGCACCAAACACACATGATCCAGCTCCGCTGCCACAAGGACAGATGAGATATTTCACATGCTGTCAGCCAGAATATCTGCACAGCAGAGAGGCATCTGCTAGATATTATTATTATTAAATAATCAAAATGTATTTTTTTTTTATCAACACACAATGTCCTGAAGTTATATTGATGCTGGTTGATGATGAAAGGAGCTTTGTATGCAGACTGTAGGATACACTGAGCTCTTCTCAAAGATAAAACCTGCTTTTGAGGTAATTTCCTCAAACTTGGGGAGATAAAAGTGGAAATGTGTCACGGTCTGCTGATAATTCAAAGTGTCAATAATCCGTCCTGATCCCGGTCCCTCAGAGCGATATAGAGGGATTTATAATTCATACATAAAGATCACAGAATTATTGCAGCTGTCTTAATCCAAAGTGTAACAGGCTTTGCCCCGAACAGCTCCCCTTCACTGTTTTGGGATGAACAAAAACCGCTGGAAGCGTCTTGTTGCGTCCAGCCGTGCCAGAACGAATATTTCCCCTGTCATCTGAAGTGACAGTGGCACCGCGGTAAACGCTGCGGGCTGGACTGGACTTCAGGGTTACGACGCGTTTGCCGCTCTCTCTCCTCCCCCTCTTCGCTTTAACCTGAGACCGAGTGACTCGTTTAGATCCGCTTTCTTATCGCCTTTACTTTTAGAGCTCTCACTACCTTCCACCATTACGTCCCAAAGCAAAACGGACTTCTTAGCGCTTGCTTCTCGGACTCTCCAGAGGAAGAGAATCATCGCCGCTGTGGTTGGTATCATCATGGTTTTGGCTCTGATTATCGTCATCCCCCTGCTAGTCCAAACCTCTAAGACTGATGCGCACTACGAGATGATGGGCACCTGTCGGATGATCTGTGACCCGTACAACCCCAAACCTAGCGCGACGGCTTTGGAGGTCATGCAGGATCTGAGCGCCATTCCCTCTCCCAGCTTTGCTCAAGGAACTAAGGGCGAGCCGGGTCGGCCGGGGAAACCCGGGCCGAGGGGACCGCCTGGCGAACCGGGACCACCTGGTCCAAGGGGGCCGCCGGGGGATAGAGGAGATTCTGTAAAGATCGGGTATTCCGGAGTAGAGGGCACTGCGCGGACTGAGACTGCCGGAGAGCTGGGCACGGCTATCGGCGGAGCAAAGATAGCGTTTTACGTGGGACTGAAAAACCCTCACGAGGGATACGAAGTATTGCGCTTTGACGACATTGTCACGAACCTGGGGAACCACTATGACCCGACAACCGGCAAGTTTACCTGCCAGGTGTCCGGGATTTATTATTTCACCTATCATGTGCTAATGCGCGGAGGGGACGGAACGAGCATGTGGGCAGATTTATGTAAGAACGGGCAGGTAAATATCCGCTGTTTCCTAAAAACCTCTGCACGCACTTATCAAACAGATGTAAGCTGTTGGTTTAGCGCATGAATGGGGTTTCCGCTGGTGCGCAATTACGCACTCACTCTCATCTCAATCCGAGCCTCTGGTGAGGACCCATGTTCTTTTTTTGTGAAGGGCTTGTTTACGGAATGCAAGGCACACTTGCTTTCTGCTGTTTGATTAATGCCACCATCCTCTCGCGCTCTCTCTCTCTCTTCATTTGCAGGTCCGGGCCAGCGCCATAGCGCAGGACGCTGACCAGAATTACGACTACGCCAGCAACAGCGTTGTCCTGCATCTAGACTCTGGGGACGAGATTTATGTCAAACTGGACGGCGGAAAGGCGCACGGTGGAAACAACAACAAATACAGCACGTTTTCAGGTTTCCTTCTATACCCGGACTAATTTGGGACGGTTTGCCCACGCCATCGGGACTTGGGGAGAAACACTGCTGATCATACTGACAGAAGGTTGCCACGATGAAAAGAACACGCCATATTTCACTTTTTGAAATCTTTCTTCAAAGCATGTGGATTCTTATTTTTTATTTTAATTCTGGTGTTTTCAGCTCCAAACTTGATCAGTTGTTCTCTTTCCTGTAGAGCGCACCGAGGACGAAACACCTTTCTGCTGCGGAAACGAGTGAAATTAGTATGAAAACAGATTCAGCAATCGATTCATGTCCGCTTTTGTCCCTAATTGTTGTGAAACTGCTCTTCATAATCTCCCTTCATAGTATGTGTTTGCGGTGCAGGTACCACCCCCCCCCCCACACACACACATCCCATACAGAGGACATTACTGTGTGAAGCAGTGCTGTTTATGCTTAAAAGTATATCTCACAAAGATTTATGTATATACAGTCTATTCATGTGTATGCTCTCATTATTTATTTATTCAAGCAGGAATGAAAAGCAGTGAACCCACATAAGTTGTATTTAACTGTCCATCTACTGTTGCACAAGTATTTGAAGATGACTTTGTATTCCAGTATAAATGTTGGTCTGTAATTTCAATAAAATATTGTTTTCTATGATGGTACAAAAGAGTTGTGACTGTCAATAAAAACAGGAGGCTGCAGCCAGAGTGGAACCTTTGAGCAGGTGAAATCTACTGTAGTCCCATATAGCATAAATAATTCTATTTTTACAAACCTTATATATTTTCAGTTTCCCTGTATTATACACCAACAGCATGGCCTCAATAGTGCCAATAAAGCAGAAATATCACTTTTCTGATGTCAACCAAAAGCCTTTTAAGAAACTTTTAAAAAGTAGAATTTTTGGCAGTGTTGTTTTAACAGATTTCAGTAATTTGTACAAGTATTCATAATAAAGTGTTCAGTAAGTACACAACTCAAAGAGTTCAAAAGATTTTGGCTTGTGAACCTCAGTCTTGGGAGAAGTTCTCCTTAAATAAAAGTGCTATTGTCAACCTTGACATAGTAAAGAAGTAAACTTTAGCACCTTTCACAGATAAAATCACAAAGTGCTTTACAACGTGCAAGTAAAATAAATACAAATAGCTGATAAAAACAACAAGTAAAACATTTAATTAAAAGCTTGAATGAATAAAGGTGTGTTAAGCTGCTTTTTAAGGGAATCAACAGAATGGGCCACACGGAGAGACAGGGGGCATCCACAGCCTGGGGGCTACTACCTGAAAGGACAGCTCACCCGAGTTTTAAACCGGGTCTCAGGGACCCTCAGGAGGTTCACCCCTAAGGACCGAAGAATGCGACCTGAAGAAAAAGGGGTCAACATTTTGGTGATGTATTTGGGAGGTGGGGGGGGGGGGGGGTCCATTAAAACCTCTAAAAGTCATGAAATGAACATGAACATACTCCATTACATGTCCTGCATTAAAACTCCTCCTCAAGTCAACAACAATAAAGTCTCTGCATACTCACCCAGATGTATTATTACACATTATTAGAAATACTGATGCATCAGTGTATAACTGCAATTTTACTGTTAGCTGTTTGGTGCTTATTTTCTGATGTATGCAATTATTAGTTGGTAAACTCTGAAGGGTTCCCAGCCCATGGGGTAGGCCCCTCCAAAGCTCATGGGAGACGAAATTTAAACGTTTTAAATCCACTTAATGAAAGTTAAATTTATTTGTGCGAATGGGCCCCCGCTGCATAGTGGTAAAAAAAAAGGAGGGGTGTTGGGCTGATGGGTGGATTTAACGAGTTGATTTCATTTTTAACCTCTTAATGCCAAGTGCATCATATTTGATACAATGTGTTTTTGTGTGTTTGTGATTTTTTCCCTCCCCCCAAAAAACTAAACAAATTGCATTTAATACATTTAATTAATTAATTGCAAAAATAAAAAAAAGCCAGTTGTAGCAAATATGATAAAAAAATTAAAACTCATATACAAATTAATCTTGAATTTTTTTTAATTTATCAGAAGGTTCAATAAACATTCTGGCAATTATTTCATGGTTGAGGCATTAAAGGGTAATAGTGGATTGTATAATGACTAGTTTTTACTAAATGAGATACAATAAAGATATAAAAAGCACCACTATGTTAAATTTGTATTAAGGACAGTAAGTGTACTTGTTTACATTCCCACAAAGGTGACCCATTTAAAAAGAGGTGACTTATTGTTTCACATGACTTCAAAAACACATGAAATCAGAAATTTCCTTTTCCTTCATTTTTTTTTCTTTTTTGAATCATCAATTTTTGGAAACCAGAGGTAACGAGCAACACGGGGAACTCATCAGTCACAGGTCATTAGCCAGTGAACATGGCCCAAAACAAGGTAAAACCAGAAACGCTGCAATTCCAAAACAAAACAAACAAAATAACCAACCCCCCCCCCCCCCAAAAAAAAAAAAGACTAGACACCTTATTTCAAAGGTGGCATTTGACATTTTTTCCCTGATTAGCATGAAGCTGAAACAGAACCCGACCCTAATGATACACACACAGTCAGACCTTTTAGAGCACCCCAATTCTTCCCATCTTTTATTTGAAATCCGAGCAGTTCAAGTCCAATGAACAGCTTGAAGTGGTACAAAGGTAAGTGGTAAACTGCCAGAGAGCTTTAAACAAGGTAAGGTTACCCAAAACTGAAAAATAATGTATATGTTAGAATTATACAAAAAGGGAACGAGAAATGGGTTAACAACGTAAAGCTGTTATGCAGTAGTGGAGGCAGATCAAGCCTTGGTTGGTGCTACCAATCACAACGCTTAAAAGTCTTTCTACTGAGAAACTGTGAAGAAAATCAGGTGTCGGTGAGCACAGGCTCCATCATCACAGGGCACTCAGAAACTGGGCAAACTGACATAAAGAGGTCTGGCACAGTTTAAGCAAGTCTCAGTTTCAACTGTACAGAGAAGACTTCCAGCTGCAGGCTTGACAGATTGAGCTGTAGCAAGAAAACCATCGCTAAGATGTCATAATAAGAAAAAGAGGAGAGAAAGAGGCTTGCCTGGGCCATGAAACACCAATGGACTACTGAAGACTGCAAGAAGGTGTTACGGACTGATGCACCAAAATTTGAAATATTTGGTTCGTCACACAGGATTTTTGTACGCCTTCAAATAGGCAAACGGATGACATCAACTGTCAAACATGGATGAGGACGTGTGATGGTCTGGAGCTGGATCCAGGGTCGCTGACCTGTACAGAGTGAGAAGCACCCTGAACCAAAACAGCTACCTCAGCATTTTGAAGCACCATGCAGTACCATCTGGTATGTGGCCAGTTGGTCAGGCGTTCATCCTTTGGCAATATAATGGCCCGGTCCAAGCTGTACCAGAACTACATTACGGGAAAAAGAAACAAGATGGTAATCTTGAAAACATGTAGTGGCCAGCACAGTCTCCACACTTAAACCCATTGAGCTGGTTTGGGACGAACTGGACAGGAGAATGAAAGCAAAGCAACCGACAAACGCTGCACATTGATGGGGAAGAACCTTCTGAAGATTATTTGATTTCTGGTGTTGAAAGAAATCCACGGGTGTGTTAACCTGTTATATCTGCCAAAGGCGCACTTTAGAATACATTCTGGTTCATAAATGAACTCCATGACTTCTTCTTTTTAATGAGACATCGAACTGCTTGAATTTCAATTAAAACTGGAAGAATTGGGACATTTGATCAGTAGTATAGCTGCTGATGGATCTTAAAAGTTAAAGGTTGTTTTCAAGCTCGCTCTTTCCATGTTCACACTGTTGTCCTTGTAACAAAGTGAAGAATCTGACAACCAGATATAAAGAAAGAAAGAGACGGGCACTGTGTGAGAGTGCGACAGTAAGAAAGAGGAGTGTGACAAATGGCCTCGTCTCAGCCACACAGCTCTGCATGCATATCTTGTGGTAGACAGCGATCCATTCCTGCTCTGATGAATGTTGATATGACATTTTGTCTCAGTGCATTGTGCTTGATGAGTGTCCCATTAATTAAGTCAACAGCTCAGCATGTAACTCCTTTCAAGTTGACCATCCTCCTTAAATGGCTGTGAGACACCAGCAGCATGTTAAGTGTTTATTTAAGATCCTTGAGGCATGGAGCTTCACATCCTGCAGGTAAAGGTTTGTTATTCATCCGGCACCTTGAATTTCTGTTCATCTACAATTTCGTGTTTGTTCAGATTTGTGGGACTTATTCAATCACATTATCAGCCTTTTTTCCACTCAGCACTTGCATGTTGGGACCGTTAAATGAATCGGAGTCTGCTCGTGAAAATTCAGTATTTAAGATGTTTTTAATATATTGCTTCGTACCCAGTGATTATCTTACCAAGACTGGGTTACCAAAGCGAGTATCACAAAGCAGCAAATTTTCTACACAAATTTTTATGGTCATTTATTAAAAGTTTCAAACGTGTATTTTGATGTTGTTACAGCATTACAAACCTTAAAGCTTCCCAGCAGAGCAAACCACCAAACTGCTGCACAATTCAGTTTTACAAAACAGTCATGCTCAGGATGAATCAGCACTGCAAAAAGCCCAAATATAGTTTCCTCTGCACAATCACAGGATGTTTTTTCTGCTTAGATTATATAAGAAAACCAAGTTTTGCTGCATAAATCCAATATTTGCTGTAGTAGTGGAATTATAGTGTGAATAATACAGTAAATATAGAATGTAGAATGTTACCCAGTTTTTCATCTACTGTGTGAAATCTTGAACTGGTGGATTATAATAAGCCTTCTCTTGGCTCAAGCTGGACATATTCAGATTGCAGTGGATTTCAGTGTACAGCTGGTAAAAGTGTCCACAGTTATGTTATATGGTTATATTTAATTTGTCAGTGATTTTGGAAATTGGAAAGTTCTTTTAAAATATGTGCACATTGCACATATTTTAATGGAATGTGATAAAATTGCTCCCCATCATTTACTGGATAGTTTTGGGTCAATTTTTAAGTATATGAAAAAAAGGTTGAAATGAACAAAAATATTAAAAAGTAATATTTTAGCACCTGCAAAAACACAGCAAGAATGAATAAAGCTTTCCCCAACATGCTGATAATGCTTTTTTCTTTCAAAAAAATTTCTTCCATAAGTTTGTATTGATTCTGTTTGTCAAAATGTGTTATTTATTATTTATTCATAGCCTATTTTTGCACATACATGTGATAATTTGTGATTACATTCAAATACAATGGTAGCACACACATGGTTTGTAAGTATTCATTATACAAAATAAAAATTAAATTAAAACATATGTACAGTACCAGTCAATGATGTCATTTTAAATAAGATTTCTGATACAACTAGTCTTACTCTGTTCTCACACACGTGCTCCTGCCAGAAAAGCAGGTCCTATCTTGGCTGTAATAGGGTGGCTGTAGCTCAGGAGGTAGAGCAGGTCACCTACTGATCGGAAAGTTGGTGGTTCGATCCCTGGCTGCTCCGGGCTGCATGCCAATGTATCCTTGGGCAAGATACTTAACCCCAAACTGATTGGAGTATGAATGTGTGTGAATGTTAGACAATAAGCACTTAGCTTACTTACCCATGGAAGTGCTTGTATGAATGGGTGAATGTAAAACATGTTGTGTAAGCGCTTTGAGTGCTCAAGACTGCGAAAAGCGCTATATAAGAACTAGTCCATTTACCATCCATCCATTTTCTTAATCACTCCTCCCATTGAGCGGTCACAGGAGAGCTGGAGCCTATCTCAGCTGTCATGGGGCAAAGGCTCTCACTAGCCTATCTAGACAGATAACCATTCATGCTAACACCTCATGCCAGTTTACAATCACCACTTATGCAAACAAGGAAGCCCGTGGATTTGACACCGGAATTGCCTTAGTGTGGGGGCAACAGTGCTAACAGCTGCACCACTGTACTCTCCGCTTGAGTGACTCCCACACCCTGTTAGACAGGACAACAAGGCAACAAGACTTAATACAAAAACAAAAACAACTATAACAAGAAGCACTCCAAGAGCACAAAATTCCACCAAGGCACCATGCTATTTACTTATAATAGTATAGTATTTTATTTTGATTCATTTTGTATATTTTCATTTTGTTTGTCTTTATTATTTTTTAACATTCTTTAAGAAGTTTGTAATGCAGTAAAAATCAGGTAAAGATAGCATTGCAGTTGTTTACTTTGATTACACAAATATTATATAGGAGTAGGTAATGGATGATGATATTAACTGTAAATAACTGGACATTAATAACTTGAGCTTATTACATAAGATTATACCACAGTATATTTCTAACTCTCTCCATGAATGACTACCTTGCTGTGGTTAAGGGGTTTGTTTGCCCCAGTGATCCCAGGGCCTATGTTGTCTCAAGGCAAATTGGTCCTGGGTGAGGGGAACAGTTTACCCTGCCCGGGATTGGGTTACCGGGCCCCAACCTTGAGCCAGGCCTAGGGAGGGTGCTCAAGGGTCATCACCTGGTTGCCAGGCCTTTGCTCATGGGACATGCCTGGGCACAGCCCAAAGAGGAGACATGGGCCTGCCCTCCTGTAGTACTTCAGGGACCTCCACTGACATGCTTTCTGCAGCGGTAGCAGAGTCTGGGGACGAGGGAGAAGATTTGCTCATCACTGGGGGTGAGGTCTCCGAGGCAGTTAAACAACTCCTTGGTGGCAGGGGTGAGATTTGCCCTAAGTTCCTGAAGGCTCTGGATGTTGCAGGGCTATCTTGGTTGACATGTCTCTGCAACATCATGTAGTAATCTGGGGCAGTGCCACTGGATTGGCAGACTTTGTTTTCCATCTTTAAGAAGGTGGACCGGAGGGTGTGCTCCAACTATATGGGGATCACACTTTTCAGACTCCCCAGCAAGGTCTATGCCAGGAAGCTGGAAAGGAGGGCTGCGGGAGTATGGAGTGTCTGGCCTAGTGTCATGGGCCATTCAGTCTCTGTACAACTGCAGCAACGGCTTGGTCCACATTGCCTCAACAAGTCAGACTTGTTTTCAGTGAATTTTGGATTCCACCAGGTTTGCCAAAGTAGTGGAAGGCTTTGGCCTTGGTGGCCTCAGAATCTTATCTCTGCTTTTTGCGGATGATGTGGTCCTGTTGGCTTCACTACTTTCTTGGCTTTCTTCACTAATTTTCTGGCTTTCACCTACTGATCGGAAGGTCAGCGGTTCGATTCCTGGCTGCTCTGGGCTACATGCCAAACTATCCTTGGGCAAGATACTGAACCCCGAGTTGCTCTCCAATGCAAGCGTTGGAGTATGAATGTGGAAGTGCTTGTATGAATGGGTGAATGCAAAACATGTTGTATAAGTGCTTTGAGTGCTTAGACAGAGTAGAAAAACGCTATATAAGAACTAGTCCATTCACCATCAGGTGGTGGCCTCGTACTGGAGCGGTTCACAGCCAAGTGTGAAGTCTGAGACCATGGTCCGAACAGGATGGAGTGCCCACTCCGGTTCAGGGATGGGTTGCTGCCCCAAGTAGAGAAGTTGAAGTATTTTGGGGTCTTAAAGAGTGAAAGGAGAGGAGGGCGGTATATTGACATCTACAAGCTGGAGATCAAATGTCACATAATATTTGGATAATGTGATATTTAGAATCCCCATATGCGAGTTTCATTTCCTAAATTTTGTCAATACAAACAAAGGCAGTAGAATTTTAAGACATTTTATGAAAGTCTGACTTTATTTGACCTTGAAGAAGAGGTCAGAGGTCCAAACAAACATGATATTTAGAAACATTCCTTAGATGCCTATAAGCTGTCAATACAAACAATGGCAGTAAGAAACTGTCATGGTCCTGAGTCTTAGACCCAAGATTTTTGAGTTCTCTGACTTATTATTGTATTCTGTTCGATTCCTTGTATGCTTTTGGTTTATAATTTTCTTTGTATTTTTCTTTAATATTTATTTCTAGTGTTTGGTTGCAGTTGATATTTGTAGTTGAGTCTAGCTGATCCTCAGGATTAGCCTCTATGGTTTAGTTCCAGTTGTTTAAATATTTTAATGTATCCTGGGCTGTGAGTTCCCATTACTGTACATGTTGAGTCTTGATTACTTTGTTTTTATAGGTGTTTTTCATTTTCAGTTATTCACTTGCCGTTTTACTTTGATAGTCATTTATCTCTTGTGCCTTGTGTTTGGTTTTACTTCCTTGTGTTGTTTTAATTAGTTTCAGGTGTGTCTTGTCACCTTTCTGTGTCCACTTCCCTTCATTACCTCGAGTGTATTTAAACCCTCAGTTTGGTTGTGTTCTTTCTCGTCATACTGTTTGTTTTTGCTTGCCAGTCTATGTGTCCCATTTTTCTCATTTTGGATTTTCCCCACCAAAATAAAGGTCAGTTTGCTGTTTATGCCATTCTGCTTAAAGGTTTGCATTTGGGTCTACTGCCCACATCCTCATTTCCAACTTATGACAGGAATATAATTTTTAATGGCTATATTCTCATCATTGACCTTCAGATCAATTTATTGACCTTGAAGGAGAGGTCAAAGGTCATATTCTTTCATGTCCCTGACAGAATCTTCCTCAGGTGATTAATAAAGTTTAGTCTAATCAAAGCTAAATGTGACATTTTAAATCTTTATACGGTACTTTTTATGTATTCACAATATATACGACACTTGTAAGGATTTGTTTCTAAGTTCAGGCTTTCTGTCAATTTTTGATCACTACATCATTGAGTTAACCTTGAAGATCTTTATGGATGTAAGCTAAATTTTAATGGATTGCTAACACAACCCCATTCTACACCCTACAAAGTTTTATCAGAATTCACTCAAAACTTTAAGCCATCACACACACATTCTACCAGATACATAACCTCCTTGTCAGAGGTAATAAGAATAATATTTCAAAATCAAAGAAAAACTATCTATCTAAATGTAAAAATATATCAGATGACAAGTTGTTAAAAAGACAAAAAAGTGATATTCTGCCTGTGATGAAACCGGACTAGACCTGGACTCACATGCAGGACACACGGGTCAAAGTTTAACAGGTCTATTACAAAGATACAGAGAGTGGAATGATTCAGGTAACAATAGAGCGGAGCTGGTGGGAGTGCTGGCTGAGCTTAAGCTGAAGCAGGGTCCACAGGCGCGCGCACACACACACACACACACACACACACACACACACACACACACACACACACACACACAATCCTCTTCCACGAGAGTGGGTCCTCGACATGGTGGGCTGTCATGTAACGCTGTGGCAGGCAAGGAAGAGGACCCCAATGCAGGACTCAGGAGGCGTGAATTAAACTTAAGCTTCAGCTTTTATTGCTTTTAAAGCACGTAACAGAGCTGGAGGGGTCCCAGCAGCATCATAGCTCACATGAACCCTTGACTTGAGTTAACTTAACAACTTAGCATGAGCATGAGAACAGGTGAACAACATAATGCTAATCACAAAGGGGAAGCAAACTAGAACGCAACCCACAGGGACAAGACGACTGTCAAAATAAAACAGGAAACAGACAGAGACAGGAACGCGGACTTGACATACAACACTGGGAAAAACCAAAACAACAAGAACACCACAACTCATGGGACCAGGGACATGACCAAGGGACAGGACAGACACTGGAGTCCTACACAGGGAATCAATAACTATAACCAAGAAATACAAAACATTACCAATCTATGAACCTAAATAAGACACTTAAGAAACACAATGAAACAGAACCATAAGGGTGGAAACAAAGCACCGGGCATAAGGCCCAGGATCATGACAGTGGGCAGTCTGCACAGAGAAAGGAAGGTTAAAAAATAGGTTTCTGACAGAGCAGCGGAACAGAACATGGAGCTGGACTACCACGGTAGATGCAATGATCTAGTGGCGACTGAAGAATTTCTTCAGTACTTAAGAAGGCAGCAATCTTAAAAATAGAGAGGGAGTCTGTCTCCCAAATCCAAACTGGGAGCTGGTTCCACAGAAGAGGGGCCTGAAAGCTGAACGTTCTGCCTCCCATTCTACTCTTAAGTATCCTAGGAACCACAAGTAAGCCAGCAGTCTGAGAGCGAAGTGCTCTATTGG
>JAVDPK010002303.1:56591-68406 GCA_034780415.1 Cichlasoma orientale
ATTAAAGGTACTGCACTGCAGTGGTTTGAATCCTATTTATCTAATAGACTGCAATTTGTTCATGTAAATGGGGAGTCAGATGACACACATCAATTAGTTAAACTGCAGGAATGTCTTAAAGACATAAAGGCCTGGATGGCCTCTAATTTCCTGCTTCTAAATTTAGATCAAACTGAAGTTCTTGTACATCGTGTCTAACCAGACCCCTGCAAAATCAACTGTAGGTGATGTGTGATGGGAGGTAATGGCAAGCATGTCTCTGAAGGCCAGAGAAACTGAGTGAGGCTGAAGGCAAATAAACAGGAAATGTTTCAGGTTGAAGGGGCAGACTAACCCACAGAACACAGTGAGGAAAAAGGCTTGACATTGTTATTCCACAAAATATTTATTAGCATAAGCTTCTGTTTAGAATACACAGTCATTTATGCTGAAGAAATGAAATCAAAATGAAATGAATAAAATGTGAACATACAACAAGATCCAGCTGTGAACACCATTAGTCTCAGTACTGCTCACAGCATTTATGAATGTGATGTGCATACGTATATGACAGTGGTGTGAGGAAGTTTAAAATAAGGTTAGTCCTGTAGGATTTAGTGGGGGCTAGCTGTAGGGTTGCAGATTGAAAGCAAACTGCATATCCCAGAGTTCCTCTGTCAGGACTATGCTGTTATATAGTGATGTCATTAATATGCAGGCTTTTTGTAAAGAACTGCATCATATATGCTCATTAGAGGTTTTTAAATCTCAACCCTGTAAGCAAGTTGTAAGTAAAACTGTGAGAGTGTAAATACAGTGAAGTAAAAGTATAGTATTTGTCTCCGATATGCAGCGAACACATTTTAATTATTTTTTTCACTCTGGTCGTCTCAGTCACGCAGCTCTGTCTCCAGCACGGGCGGCTCTCTCTTCAGTCTAGATACATTGCACTCCAACATCCTCATTGTGGTTGCAGTCATTAACACCAATGTGACTGTGTGGGCAGTCAAAGACGTCAGCCTCTGCTCCTGTGCACCGCAGCTCATCCAACCAGATCGTGCCAGTCCCTACAGGAGGAAAGCAGTGTTACAACAGACAGCTGATTTTTGTTTAGTTTAGTTTAGTTTAGTTTTTTTTTTTTGTTGTTGTTTTTGGTTAAGGTTGGATTTCAAGAGACAGAGAGAAAATCTAGCAAAACCATTAATGACACACAAAAAAGGGGGAAATCGTTCTGTTTTGCTTTCTTAGCAAAAGTTAAGCATCAACTGTGCCACATTTAAATATAACCACAGCATGTTCTCCTTCAGTTAATCAGAGGTTACATAGTGTGCTTCTCCTTGTCTGATGATGTGTTTCATATGTCTCAATAGGTAGACTATATTCTTTAGCTTAGAATAAGAATAATACCATTATTATAAGTGTGTGTGGGAGAAGGAATCTTTTGGTCTTTCTGGAGCCTGCTCCAAAGCATGTTTAAAATCAGCACTGATTAATCCTGAAAATAGGAAACTCAGAAGAGAATAATTCAATGAATGGATGGAGCCTATCCTACCACAAAGGGTGGGGTACACCCTGGACCGGTTGCCGGTTCACTGCAGGGACACAGACAAAAAGGGATTTTGTCCCACTGTTACCAAGTGCTTGCTCATAGGGGGCTTCTGATTGTCAGGGGTTTCTCTCTATGATTGTAGGGTCTTTACAATATGAAGCACCTTGATTGTATTTAGTGTTCAGCTCATTTTACTTCCACCTGCAATGAAATGTGCTTCATGAATATATGTTATAGGCTACAGGTTGCTTGATATGTGGTTTGATGTGAAGTGTATGAAGGAGGTAATGAAGTGGTGTGTGTCACACTGCTGTTTCAGGTTCAGCATGAGGGGATTAGAGCTGCCAGCAGGTAGGTCAGGTTCACAGCTGATTTTTGACCAAAAATATTAAAAATAAGTAAATAAGTTGTTGTTTGGGAAATTGTGTTTGTTTCATTTAAGAAAAAGATCATGCAGGTTCTAGCAGTAAGATGATGCTGAAGCAATAACTGTCGACTCTGGGAAGACTTTCATGTAGAAGGATCTAAATCTGAGCACCAATAAGGAGTCTTAAAAAAATAATAGAAGCTTTATAATAGAACTTACACACACACACACACACACACACACAAACAAGAGCATTAGATGATGGATTGGGCTCCGTACCTGGGCTGGCGGTAAAGGTGGATTGGACAGCCCGGAATCCCAGCATCTTACAGATCACCGTGCCATCCAAAGTGTCAAATCTGTCATCACACACAGTGCCCCAGAGGTTGTTGTACTTAACTTCCACTCGCCCTCTGTTTTTCCCTGGCACAAGGCGCACGTTCACTGTGGTGGCACAAAGTTGCAGATGACAGGGAGTTTTTTCCATTGTTGTTATAAATAACAATGATTGTGTGGACTCATGGGTGAAGCTAGTAATGCTCATTTCAGTAACTGAGATGTAAGAGATGAGTAAACAGCTGTACAGTGATGAGTGGACAGCTGAGCACTCAGTACTGAAGAGTGCCTACCAGAGGTCTTATAGAGTGAATGCCCAGGCAGGATAAAGCTGTTCTGGCAGCTTGTATTGTATATTGGTCATGTGATCCAAGCATTTTGGGCCATTGGTGTAGATCAGTGTGTCACAGACACAGTTGAAACTTCTTCTCTTTTGAAAGCATTCAGCTTCTGTTGTTCTCTAACACATAGTTTCAGATTAACAGCAGAGTTTGATACTACAGCTCACAGAATTCTTGGGCAATGAGACAAACTAGTGTTGTTTTAATAAAAGTGAGTAGCACGAGTCTGCAGCTAGGAACATTAAAAGGAGCTGGCTACTTGGCTGGACGCATACAGGCTGTTGCCTGCAGTCACTCTGGTGGCTTATTGTTCTGCAATATTTCAATCTGAAAGTACAAATACTGAAAAAAGTTTTATTTTGTTCACAGATGTTTTTTAAATGATAGCAGTAAATGCTAACTGATAAACATGCTGCATTTCCTGTGAATAATTCACAATAAAAGCCGTCTCGTGTTGTGCCAGTAAAATATTTATAATGTGATACAGCAGCAGTACTGGTTGAATCACTATATGCTGCATACGTTTCTCATCAGTAAAAGTCCAAAAACAAAATGCTTTAACGCTCTCTTAGTAAAAAAAAAAAAAAGGGGGGGGGGGGGTGGCTAATGTCTCTTTAGGCATTGGAATATCTTTAATAGATTTAAAAAGCTTTAATCGTTGGTGGATTCTGAAGCTATCACTGTACTTAGGTCAGTATTGTGCATACTTACACTCTCTTCCCAGTTCTCCCTTGTCTCCTTTGGCACCTGGTGGTCCAGGAGGACCTGTGGCAGAGCAAACACAATTGATGAATACAGTTACTGTAGGTCCATAATTTGTTAAACAAAGACCATAATTTTTGCAGTTTTGCCTCCGTAAACCACCACAGTAGATTTTATATCAAATAAGAAGCACTCCAAGAGTGCAAACCTCTGCCAGGACAGCTCATTCTCAGGGTAATATTTAGTGTTCTGTTTTGTATATGTTTATTTTGTGTTCCTTGTTCATTTTAAATGCACTTTAAGAAGATTGTTGTGCAGCAAAAATCAGATAAGGGTAGCATAACAGATGTTTACTTTAAATACACAAACATTATGTAGGAGTAGGTCATGGATAATTAGTATTGATTTGTAAGTAACTGGACATTAATAAGTTGAGCTTATTATATACTATTATAGTAGCATATTTCTAGCTAACTAGGCAGCTCGTTCTCTTTCACTTGCCGGTGCTTTCTTTAAAAATATAACACATTTTGGGGTCAGCTTGAAAGAAAGGCAGATGTGAAATGTAAAAGTGAGTATAGAGGTCAAATGTGTCATGATAGTTGGATGCAGACTATAAAGTGATATTTAGAATCCCAGTATGGCCTGGTTGAGGGACCGGGACATACTGACGATACCAGTATCACTTCCTAAATGTTGCCAATGCAAACAAACAAGGTGAGGAGGTGCTATACTGTGACAGTTTCCAACATGGCGGCCCGTCACCGACTGCAAACCCTTTACTGATTAGTTTTTTCCGCCAACTTATTGTTAGACAGCATCACAGGTAATAAATATTTTCTAGGCATTTTTTCATTAACACTCTGGAGCACGACAAAGAGGATCTGGACGGCTTGTAGATGTATATCGGCGAGTGCTTTGAGCGGATCGTCATGGGCAAACCCTCCGGCAACAGCGGAGCTCCATCCACCAAAAGAAGTCACCCTGAAGACTCCCCAGAAGCAGCTTCTCCACAAACCAGCACTGTGGTGGACATTCTGGAGTCCATTAATGGCGAGCTGGCTAGTTTCGACGCCGGCCTGGCCCTAGTGGAAATCCTCCACAAGGTGTTTCAGGCCTTGTGGGAGTTCGTAGAGTTCTGCCAGGAGCCGGTGGAAACACTTGCTGCGGAAAATGCCGTCCTCAAGGAGTCGGTGAAATCTCTCACTGAGGGAATGACCCGGCTCACCGTTATCAAGCTCCAGGCCCACAGCATGAGGGATAACCTCATATTTTCAGGCATCCCGGAAAAGGAAGAAGAAGACCCAGAAATAACGGTGAAATCCTTCATTCAGACCCACCTGAAGCTCCCGGAGGACACCGTGAAGACCATCGCCCTCCACAGAGTCCACCGCCTTGGAGGTAAGCAACCCGATGCAGACCCAGACCGATCCAAATTCGAACACTACAAACAAAAAGAGCTGGTGAAGAGCCGCGGCCGAGAGCTGAGAGGGACGGACTTCAGCGTGAACGATCAATTTCCAAAGGAGATCCTGGAGCGACGCGAGGTCCTGTTCCCAAAACGGAAAACGTTCATGCAAGGAGGCTCCCGGGCTGTTATCGCTGCAGATAAACTTTATGTCAGCAGACAGCGTTATCATGACGCCATGGCTCTACTGACAGGTGATCTGTGTCCACCCTGACACCTTTTTGTTTTGTCTTTTTTTTTTACTCGTATTCGAAATGTATACTCGTTTGTCTAAACCGGATCATTGAAGCCAGTTAATCAGCATAGTACTGTGATCTTTTCTTATTGTTGTTTGTTCTTTCACCTCTTCTTGTTGTAGTTTTAAAAATGGTCTTTTGGTGTTTGCACTGTTTTATTTCACTTACATCACGTTTTTTCACGTCTCTTTCTACACTCAGCAATATGTTTACTTCACTTTCAGTGCTGCAGTTTACCATGCTAACATACAGCACACACACACCAACAGTCAGCGCGGACACACACACACACACCAACAGTCAGCGCATACACACACACACACACACACACATACACACACATCAACATACAGCGTACACACACACACATCAACATACAATGTACACACACACCACATGCAGCGTACACACACACACACACACACACACACACACCTTTACACTTCACCAGCTGGTTTAAGCATGAGCACACTGAGGTTTGTCTCATGGAGCTGGTTCGAGGGTAAAGAGACTAAAGAATTGTAATTGATTAAAAGACTTAAAGGCAGATGTTGTTTCTACAGGAGACACGTGTTCAAAACATCTGCACACACTCTCTCCTCTCCACAGTTCCCTCACACGTACTCGGCCTGCTACAAACAAAGAGGTGTGTCAATATTGATTAACAGGAAGATAAACTTTAACATGAGCAACACCACAATAGATCCAGAACACTTAATTTATTCGGAATATAGATTCATGTAATGCTAGCATATACGGACCAAATGTTGATGACCCCTCTTTCTTTCATACCTTCTTCACTTCACTCTCTGATCACTCTGACAGCACACTTGTAATAGGAGGAGATTTCAACCTGGTTTTACCAAAAATTAATTATCTGTTCTCACTGATCCCTAATAAACCTCCTGTTGCTTAGTATAACTCACTGAACTCACACATCCCAAAATTTCTGTGGAAAAACAAACCATCACAAATAAGTATAAAACTTTACAAAAACCAAAACACAGCGGTGGTCTAGAAGTGCCAAAGTTTTATTACTATTTCTTAGGCAGTAGACTGCAGTACATTTCAACTCAAATTTCAAATCAAATTCATTAGACGGCCCATGGCTGGATATAGAACAGGCACTTCGTGGGAAAGCAAAAATCTCGGCTCTACCTTTCATTAGCTCCAGTATCAAACATCATAACTGCTTTAAAAGCATTAGTATAAACACCTCTCTGACAGCCTGGTGGGAATTTTTAAAGATAACCAAGTCTCCACTAATCCCGTGTAAACTAACACCCATTTGGATCAATCCAGATATTTGTCAGAAAAATAAAGTACTGAATTTTCCGTTATGGCGTGATAAGGGTATGAGCCATTAGAACATATTATCCAAGATTGAAACTTTATTACATTTCAAGAACTTATATCAAATATAATATATATAAATATATATATATATATATATATATATATATGGAATCGCCAACAGTAAATTTCTTGAATATCAGCAACTGAAGTCCATTCTACAGGGAAGATTTAATCTGAGTCAACTGAATTTAGAAATACCTACATGGGTAAATTATATAAATTATTACTAAAAACTGATGATTCAGTTTCCCTCCCAATCGCAAAGTGGGAGCGTGATCTCTGTCAACCTGGATCAAAACTTCTGGACAGAAATGTGCTTAAATATTTTCAAAATGACTAAAATCCCCAACTTACAACTTATACAATATAAAATTCTCCATAGAATGCACTATACTGGATAAAGGATGTTCCAAATGGGCCTATCACACTCAAACATATGCACCCACTGTACAGGCAAGTCAGAGGAGAACTATATGCTCTGTGGTCTTGTATACCTGTTCAGAGGTTCTGGCAGAGGACATGTGAAGCCCTATCCACACGGTTTAGCTGTTGTGTCCCAACCTCCCTCTGACTGTGCATTTTAGGTGACGTCAGTGAATCAGCTATGGAGGCAAATATATCACTAAGAAAACTATTCTCAAGAATTGGAAGTCAAAAATAAACTGAGTATTACTCAATACAGAAATTTCACTGGTTCCCACTGATCAGCTCCATTACCCCCAGAATGGCTACCAAAGCAGCGTGTGTTCTGGTTGCTGCTAAAAGCCCCGGGCTTAAAAAGGGACACTGCAGCTGGAGGAAAGGAGGAATTCCACCTCCACGCTTGTTTGTTGTGTTAGATGCCTTGTGTTTGATTTGAGTCAGGAATTTGACTCATACTGTGTGTAGTTAAGTTATAGGTCTATTAAAAGGCCCATCAAGGCCAAACTGTTATCCTCTGTTGTGGTTTCCTGTCCTCCTCACTCATCTCTGATGATTTTACACTACAGTCTAGTATATTGCAATGAAATGCAGTATATTCTTTCATTTGGGACAGAGCACACATTTTTAAATGACTGTTCATGGTATATTTACATATTTGGTATTGCTGGATTTAGAAAACAAGCACATTAATTCAAAAAGCCTACTGTGTTATATGACAATACATGCAGCATAATAATGTTTTGGACTGGAGACTTAATTTTCTCAATACTTCACTTTCTCTCAGTTGGGGCACTTCATACATTAAGTGACATAACACCCTGAATATGCAGGCTACATTTGCATATTTGGTATTGATGGATTCAGCACAACCTCACCTTTCCAGCAAGCCATCATATGTGTTTCTATGACAATCCCTGGCAAAACAATTACAAAGTAAATGAAACCATTTTGCATATCTTTTTCCATGTTTGCCTATTTTAGGCATGTGTTCCAAGGTCTCTATCTACACCATACTTTAAGATATTCACATGGAGTTTTTTCTAGTGGGTAAAGCAAAGTCCTGACTGCATGCATGTCTATTCTGAAAGCTCTCAGACCTTGTGTTATTAATCTGCATGAGTTTTTGTGTGCTAACCTCCATGCAGACAGGCTGTACTTGAGCTTTTTTAGTTTTGGGGTATATAAAAATATCAATAAATTTAACCATCTTGGCAGTAAAATATTTTTGTCCAAGAATCCATTTCTTATAGGGGAGACCTTAGAGACGAGGAAAAACATGGTTGGGTTTAGTCCTACCTCCGGTAGGGGTATGTCAAACGTTTGGGGGCATTGTCACTAGCCTATAAGTACATTTCATGACATGGACACAGACACTCACGCTTACTCATGCAGGCACGGCATAGCAGGATTGTTGGTTTGTGTAGTCATGCTTTGTTTCTGTTTTATTTTTTCCTTATAAATTTATTTTTCCAGCTATTGTTTGTTTTTTCTTCTTTTACGAGTGCAGCAGTTGATGAACCATTGTGCTTTATCTGCTTGTGCTTTGGTCTCTCTATCGCCTTTACCTATTTTCTCCCCTTTCTCCTTTTTTTCTCTCTTTTCCTCTTCTCTCTCAGTCTGTGAACTCTGGCATTACAAGGACACATGTATATGTATGGGAAAAATAACACAAATAAACAAATACAATAAAAGGACAAACAGTAGCCAGAGGAGCCTACAGAGAATCTGTAGAGCGCATCTTGGAAGAGTAAATATGTCTGGCACAACAGTGCATTCAGACCACAATTCTGTTTGCAAAAATGAATGAAATGTTGACCTAATGAAAGTTTATTTGACACTGAAGAAGTTTATCAATATTTTTTGCTCACAAGAAAAATGGATGGCTCCTTCTGAACTGCGTTACAGATCCAGATGCAAATACTTGGAAATAAAAGCTGAGATGTTGATCTTTTGTCTCAGATTGATTTTTTGATATCAAACCCAAAGATTTTCAGTCTACAGCAAAAAAAATAAAAAGCAGGGATTGGCCTTACTGTTCAATACTGTCCAATCCTTTTGGAGGGGAGTGTACTAGAAGATGTAAATACAGCACTGTGGACAATCCCTACTGTGACCATAAAATCATCCAGCCACCCACCAAGGCTGGAGACTGAGCAATACTGGAAGAGCATGCAGGAAAAGGATACAGCACATAATAGCAATGCCAAGTAGCCAGTAGAACTAAGAGCAGATCACAGCAACCTCCCTCAACAGGATCCTCAAATATGAAGAGTTGGGCAGAACCAGGCCCTGACATGATTCACGCCTACTGGCTAAAGAAGCTATCTACACTATCTACTGGTAGAAAGAGAAGTCACTCAAAGTCGAGTAGCTATAGCTCAGGAAGTAGAGTAGGTCATCTACTAATCGGATGATCTAATGTATGAATGGGCATGAATGAGGCATGTTGCATAATGTCCTTTGAGTGCTCAAGTAGAGTAGAACGGTGCTATATAAGAACCAGTCCATTTACAATTTACTTGAGACTGCAAGACCAGACTGACTAACCTGAGCACCACCTGGATTGACTACAACAAAGCCAATGACTCAATGTCTCACACATGGAGGCAAACTCCAAGCCAATTGCACAAGTCACCATCAAGTTCGGGATTTACCAACAAGATGCTCTGTCCCCACTGAGGTACTACATAGGCCTGAACCCCCTCAGCTAGATCATTAACAAGACTGGCTACTGATACTGACTATGATAGATAGAAGTGGCTGAAAAAATCCTACCAATGGCGGGACAGAGCTGGGCTGAAGCATAGCGCAGAGGCACTAATCATGGCAACACAGGAACAAGCTCTGAGCACAAGATAGATAGAGGCCGGGGTCTACCACACCAGGCAAGACCCCAGGTGCAGGCTGTGCAGAGATGCCCCTGAGACAATCCAGCACTTAACAGCAGTGTGCAAGATGCTAGCAGGCAGGGCATACCTGGAACGTTGTAACCAAGTGGTTGGCATAGTATACAGGAACATCTGTGCCGAGTATGACCTGGAAGTCCCGAGGTAAAAATGGGAACGCCCCCAAAGGTGGTTGAGAATGACCGAGCTAAGTTTCTGTGGAACTTCCAGATACAGACAGACAAACTGGTGACGGCTAACCAACCAGACATAGCAGTGGTGGACAAGCAGAGGAGGAAGGCCATAGTGCTATATGTAGCAATACCAAGTGACAGTAACATCAAGAAGGAACACAAGAAACTTAATAAATACCAGAGCTCAGAGAAGAACTAGAGAGGATGTGGAAGGTGAAGGTAACAGTGGTCCCTGTGGTAATCACAACACTCGGGGCAGTGACCCCCAGACTGGGAGAATGGCTCCTGCAGATTCCAGAAACAACATCAGAGATCTCTTTCCAGAAGAGTGCAGGCCTGGGAACAGCTAAGATACTGCACAGGACCCTCAAGCTCCCAGGCCTCTGCCAGAAGACCTGAGCTTGAAGGAGAAGGGGTGCCCTCAGGGCAGGTGGGGAATGTTTTATTTTCTGGACAGATGAAACCAAGATTAAAGTGAACCAGAATGATGGGAAGAATAACATATGGAGAATAGAAACAGCTGATTCGAAGCATACACATCATCTATTAAATATGGTGGCAGCAGTGGTATGGCATGGGCATAACATTGCCTCCACCAAGGCTGTCAGTTGATTTGGGCCATTAGTGTTTATTGATGATTTGACTACTGACAGAAATAATGGGATGAATTCTGAACTATACTCTGCTCAGATTCAGCCAAATGCTGCAAACCTGACCAGACAGCACTTCCCAGTGCAAATGGATAATGACCCAAAGCATACTGACGAAGCAACCCAAGAGTTTAGTTCTTCAATGGGCAAGTCAGTCAACTGATCTCAGGCCAGTAGAATCTGCTTTTCAGGTATCAAATGCGAACAAGAATGCAGAAAGACCCACAAACAAGCAGCAACTGAAGGCAGTTGCAGTAAAAGACTTGTCCATGGGTTCTAGACTTAAAGCAGTCATTGCATCCCCCCCCCCCCAAAAAAAAAAAAACAAGAAAAAAAAACTAAATCTGCTTACCTTGCGTTCCATTGTAACCGCTAGGCCCTCTCGGACCTGTTGTAAAAATAACAAAGTTACATCCCATGAAAAAAAACATTCATTTAATGTCACTGCTAAACCTGATATACCCAATAAATAAATACAAACACATACACGGCCGAGAATATGGACACTTCACACAGCTCTGTGTAAATGTAATGATTTGCTTCTTTCAGCTAGCCGTGGTCAATGTAATGGTTTAACGTGTTTTATGTTAGTTACAATGTGCACATGTTGGGCCTTGCACTCTAAATAAGACCTTTTTTTATTTATTTGTTTTTTTTTTACCAAGCAACATAACGATACCTTTCATTTAGCTTAAGCATCACTGTGTATGGCAAGTAAATTCAAAGGTCCCACAATGCATGTTCTTTGATCTCAGCAGCCACAGATTCAGCTACATATAACAACAAAAACGACATATACTCCTACAGCACAACACGCCCTCTGTCTCTCATATACTCTTCTTTAGTTAAATACTGTTTAGTAGTATTTTTACTTATTCCTTTTGTAAATACATTCCCGTCAGCACATATGCTTGTGTAATTAATGTTGTGTAGGCGTGAATGCTGCCAACCTGTGCTTTAAAGAACTCTCAAATCCTTCAACCTCACTGATTATTGAGATCTAACTTTGATTGTAATTATTCATTTAATTATCAGTTTCAAATCAATAATCGACCGTATTTTATGAGACTGGTTTAACTAACAACTTGTTTACATTTCCAATTGATGTTGATGATTTTTTATTAATTGGAGTCCCTAAATTAATGGTTAATCATTTGAACTGAACTAAAATTAATAGTGTTATTGGTTCATTTATTCTAAGATGGTGTCTCAATTATTAATTTAATTCTTACACTGCTGAAACAATGAAATGAACCTTCTGCCAATGGCACGTATTGATGTGCCATCCTGGAGGAGCTGGACTACCTGTGCAGCCTCTGTAGGGTCCAG
>JAVDPK010002304.1:0-30603 GCA_034780415.1 Cichlasoma orientale
CATATTGTTTGCTTCTAGGTGGAATTAAGCTTTGTGTGCTACTGTTCTGGTGTGAAGGGGGGGTGGGGTGGGTGGGGTGGGGGGCACTTTGTGTGATATGGGCCATTGACTGCTTTTCCATAGCTCAGGAACAATAATGAGATTTTTTTTTTTTTTTCCAGAATATCAGTGCCACCATTCAGCGCGCTGATTGTGTTTATGAAATTGTGCATACATCTCTCAATGCTGGAGCATGGGATGGGAAAGCTATTTTCAAAACATTAGCAAATTGTTTTCTGTTATTGTGCAGAGATTGATAAGAGCATGCATCGACCACACACACACACACACACGCGCACACACAGGGGAAGAAAAACATAAAAAAGCTTGAGACTGCTGCGACGACTTGGATTTACTCTATAATGTATTACCATGACTTCATACTGCTGTTAAACTGTAACTACAATAAATTCAATTGGTGCTTTGCGCTGCTGTAGGTGTTTTCCCTCCTCTAAAAAGCCGTCTGAGGATGTTGCGAGAATCCAGTTTATTTATTATCACTTGTATTACTGCATTACCTGCTGGTGACAAATGTTCCTGATGAGATATGAAAATGACCTTGAGCGTGACCTTGTCTTCAAATCTCTGACATTTCTCCTCAGCAGATATTGAGACAAATTGCTTGAGATTTCACACAAATCAATTTGATCTGATTACGAACCTCTGCACGCCGGCTTTAACCAATGAAAATGCTTTCGCTCCCGCTCGTGCACGGCGGGTTACAGTTCTCATTAGTGCTCCCGGCGGCTTCAGAGGCAGCAAAACTGATTTTTTTTTTTGGAGCTTTTGGTTGCATTAAAATGACATGGAGATTCTTTTATCAGAACAGCGATACTTTGTAGATGTGTTTTTTGATGATACCATATCACATCTGGAATGCACTGCGCTGCGATATGGCCGTCTGCCGACAGTGGCTCTGGACATCAAACGCTGCCATTTTGATGGCAATTTCTCTGACAGCAAATAAGGCTGTTAAACTCATCTGGTCAGTTTCTCACTTTGAGAAGACGCCACATAAGGACGTGCGGACGAGCGGGAGCTTCAGTGCAAGCAAATCAAAATTAAAACCTATCACAGAATTCAGCATTTTCAGCTGTGTGGTACCTGGCATCTTCTCAAACCTCCACACAGAGATGCAAACACTTTATTCTTATCTTTATTTAAAGATGCACGATGCACCAGCTAGTCTATTAGATACACCTTGATCACACTGGGTTGGACCTCCTTTGGAACCGGAGGGATCCAGGATGTTTATGCCAAATTCGACCATCCGAATGTCGCATCAGAAAGCAGACTCATCAGAGCAGGCAGCATTTTTCCAGTTTCCTGTTCTTAGCTGACAGGAGTGGCACGTGGTGTGGTCTTCTGCTGCTGCTTAAAGGTTTGACGGGTTTCAGAGAGCCCTAGCCTCAGTTATAGTGAGTGGTTATTTCAGGAGTCCGGCCATTCTCCTCTGACCTCTGACATCAACAAGGTCTTTTCACCCAGCGACCTGCTGCCCACTGGATATTTTCCCTTGGTCAGACCATTCTCTGTAAACCCTATCTGCACCAACCATAACACACTCACAGTCGCTCAAATCAGCTTTCTTCCCCGTTCTGATGCTCGGTTTGAACTTCAGCAGGCTGTTTTGATCATGACTGCAAGCCTAAATGCATTAAGCCACGTGATTGGGCAATTAAATATCTGTGTTAACGAGTAGTTGAACGGGTGTGCCTAATAAAGTGGCTGTTGAATACATACGATCAGGGAAAATGTGGGATTCTAACTAATTTACTATAAGAATATTAGCTTTATTTGGCCTCCCGACCTGAGCTTTTTGGACCTAATTATTCATAGTTTTAGAGGGAAAAACAACCTATAAACTTCCTGAAATCTCACAGGTCACGGAGGCATATTTTTTTCCGAACGGCGCCTTTTGCAGCACCCAGCTAAAGAATCATTAATCCATTGGTAATGATCCCATCAACACCAGTACTTCTTTTCCCTCCCTTGACACTTACTTTGTATTTTCACTCTGTCCTCCAGTGATAATTGTCACTCTCGCCTGCTTCTACAGTCTGTTGCTCACTAGTTTGCTCTGAGGCAACTATTGATTCTGGAGCATCATCAGATCCATGAAGACAATGATGATGAACAATGAACAGACAGCTGCATCCTCTGTGGTCGGGGGGCCAACACTGATGGCCTTTGTAAGCATGTAATGCTTCATCTGGTGGATAATATGAGAGAAAATGGGGGCACAATATGTGAATTTTCTGAGTCACTTAGCTCATGGTGTCCGCCGCTTTTCATGCTGCCGGCTACGTACGGCTCTCAAATTACACCGACTGTAATGACTGAAAATAGACTGGACACAGTGTCTTTTCTCACCTGTAAGAATTCAAATGAACATACTTGAGAGAAAACGATTATAGATTAGTGTTTTTAAAAAAACATTCCAGCGATGAAGCGGCTCTTTGGCAACATATAAAAGAAATGAGATGTGCTAGAAGCAGACAAAACAATGCTGTCGTATTAATGAGGTGATACAAATGCTGTCAAAACCTTCATCAGGTAGAACAGCAGTGTGATAATCCTTACCCTCACATCAAATTGTAATTAGCATAATTTATATTAGGGTAATAATTAACATATGAAAGTAATGAGATTACAGTTATCGCATCTGATGCAGTTTTTAAAGCACAACTGTGCTGATTTAGTTATTCGCGCCATCGACATAATTTAATGGGCCGCCAGCTGTGAAAACCACGGCCTGATCTATCGGGTTATGCTACTCATGATCATTTTTGAGGTGTTATTTAAAACTTAGGAGCCTCTCATATGTGCTGTAATGATAGATGACTGAGGACGGGGGGGTCATCGTGTAGAAAGCTCAGCAGTGTAGCACAGTGTTTGTTTCTTAAACAATCCACGAGCCGGTGTCACACACGGAACCACCTGTGCTCTTGGCTTCAGACGTTTGCCATTCCCAGAAGGTCATTTGGTTAATGCATATTTGAGTTTTCATGGACTCTTAACTAGTTTTTAATCAGCAATTATTAGCGAATTGGAAGGCTGTGCAGGCACATGACTCTCTGCTGGCGGGAGAGTGCCCATCAATGTCACGTCAATTTCCATGCCAAAGGCTACATTAGGCCTGGAGTCTGGGAGGAAACCGCCACCTGAGTGCCTCATCTCCCCATCCACAGCAGTCTTCTCATCAACTATTGACTCTATTACACAGCACTGTCAAAAAAATTTTCCGCTTCAAAAGAGGAGCAACCATTACATGGCTGTGTGGGGAGATAATTTAGTGATGCACATAAAATTAAGTGCATATCCATTGAACATTGCTCATTATTGCACTTGAATTCCTACAATGCCAGGCTTGTGTGAGGATCCTGGATGCTTCCCAACCTTTCATTCCGTTCCCATTTTCAAGGTATAAACACAACTTGATGATTTAGGCTGATGTACTACATAAATAGCTGTCATTTCCATCTATATCTAACCTACCTGTAATTGGCAATTAAACATTGCCAGCATCTCAGACTAGCTCTTAATTACCGTTAATAAGTGCTGAGGGGCTCTGAGGTGTCCTCGCAGGCTTGGGGATGAGGATGGGGGGATGCGAATCTCCTGCAGCAGCACATCACGGCATGAATATGCATGGCTGAAAGGTGTTCTTCCGCTCTCTCTCCTCTGCTTTTCAGGCACACGGAGGTGGCAACAGACCACCTCTTGAACTTCTTCATTACACCTCCACAGCGACCTCAGCGCCGTCGCTGCTGTTGCCATGCTGCATCCTCGCAATGGCATTTCCGCACACTGCGGCTTGTTTGTGTTTGCCAGGAGCTGTCACATTCAGCCTGTTAGCACTGGCCCATGGGAAATTTACACAGAGCAACTGGTATGAGGTGAGGCCGTCAAATGAGCCTGTGACATGCTGTTGTGTGCCCACATATTTGCCATGATGTGTGTTTGTGTCTTTGTTTGGATGCTGCCAATCGAGGGTTTTAGTCTGTTTTACATTTTGGTGCCTCTGGTCAAATGTCAAAAATTTAAAAAATGGCAAAAAAATAAATTAATAAAAATGGCAAAAATTTTATATATATATATATATGGATGGATGGATGTAAAATATTGGGAAAAGTGGGCTGTTTAATGTTTGTGGCCTTTAAAACAGATAGTTACCCTTTTAAAAAGAAATACAGGTGATACATTTTCATAGTATATATGGGCTCTTGCTCAAATATCACTTACAGTATTTCCACTTTAAAGCAAACTTTGATTTCACAGATTAATACAGCTTCCTTTTTCTCCGCTGTGAGCTGACATTTAGGCTCCCATGACTGCTGATTGTCTTGCAGAGTTCCACTAAAGACCTGAATCCTTGTATTTAAGGGCCGACGAGTGTAGAGCTCTCTGATCATAATGGCACTTTTAATTAGCACTTAATTAAAGGCAGGTGGACTGGAAAGGTCAAGCAGTTAGGCCTCCGAGTTAAAAACACAGTCAGCGTGAGCATCGACTCTTTGACAGATTTGTCTGCTAATTACAGTGACCAGAGTCTGGACAAACTCTGTTCACATCTGCCCTGGGTTAAAACATTTTTCATATTTACATCTTTGCTGCTCATATATATATTTATATATATCTGACAGACAGCAAGAAAAAATCCAAAGCAGCTCCTTTGTAAAAAATGAAACAGCCCACATTTCCAATTGGATCATCATTGCACTCATTACGCAAATCCAGAAACGAATGCAGCGTGATCCGAACTTGCAGCGTCTCGGCGGTGAAAAACAGAGCTGAGCCAAGAGTATTGATCTCAGTCTGAATTTATGGATTACGGTGTCTAAGTGAGTGATGGAGCTGTCGGACCGTCGGTCTCACCTGACAAGCACCCACATTAAAAATCCTGATCCCTGAATTTCAGTGGCATCGTGTTTAACTATCACATCTATCACGGTAAACGTATACAAAAAGGAATTTTAAATCTGAGGGAGTGAACTTAACACACGACTGTTATTGCACATCCCATCTGTAAGTTAGCCTCAGTGAAAAACTGAACTATCATGGAAGAAAATACCCGGCAGCCGCCAGTCAGGTGGCAGAATTTCCCCCTCATTGTCAGTGTTTCACCTCAGAAAATGATTCAGAATCAAATTTTTGCCTCATGCCATCTGAGGTTAAATTCTCCATCTCAGGAAGAAGCAGAACTAAGCACAGTGTGACAAACACATCAAAAGGTACTATTGTGAGGCCCTAAATGGCCTGTCATGCAGCAGCCTGTTTGCTCATCTACTCTATCACATCCCCAGCCGTTTATACACTGAGCCTCAGCTAATGCTGATGCTCTCCATGTGACGCTGCCGCTGATGAAAAATAAGGCACCGGCGAATGCTTCTCCCTGAAAGCACCGCGTCTTCTCAGGCGCTGGGAGAGACCACTGAGGGGCAGCAGAATTACACGTCAGTCTTTGTTTGTTCACCATTTTCCCCCAAATGCATCTCAGACCATTAATCCTGCTGACTTACGAGAGACCTCGACGGATCCCGGGCGCTGACGCGCTCAGTGTGTGCGGTCCGCTAAAAATATGGACTGAAAAATTAAACAGGAAACACACACACACAGTGTCCCGGAAATTTTACAACATATTTACACTCGATTGTGAAATGCTGCGATAAATATGATCACATTATTTATTCTTTTTGTATTAGAAAAAAAAAACACACAAATACAACGCAACAGTGGAAACAAGTAATATAACAATTCAGTTTATTTTATTTATTTTCCAGACAGACACATCGATTTCTGGACCACAGTAGAGGATGGAAACCTTTCACAGACATTTTTTTGTCAATATTATTATTTGAAAATACAAATATAAAATTAGACTTTCCACATTTGATATGTGAGAGACCCCCATCCATTATTATTATCATTATTATTTTAGTATATTTTACAACAGGGCTTGAGCAAAGCCATATGATAACCTGAAAGATGCTTTCAGATGTCAGTCAAGTCTGTCTGTCTCTCGCCATAAAAAGTCGGTTAACATAAAAAAAAGGGGCAAGTGTTAGGAATGGGCAGACAGCAGTGACGAGAGCTCTGTGCTCAGCCTGCGGAGACACGGAAGCACGGCAGAGCCTCACACTGCCGGCCGTGCAGTCTGAAGAGCTTCCAGACGCCCCTCGTGGCCGTGCGGTCTGCTCCAAACTCGACAACACGCCAGGGGAGAACTCGCATGTCGGTGAACTAATAATGATGAGTGGACTAAATGAACCTGGGTGCGGCTGCATGAGGATTATTCTGTATACAGTTGAGGTCTCCAGTCTAATATTATTCAGTTCAAATGAGCGAAAATTGCAATTATATATATTCATCTATACACATATATATTGCAATTATATGTATATATATTTTGTGATGAGCATGGGTAAGATGGCAATGGTTCGGACTGGAGGGGGAAATTCACCCGAAAACGCAGCAGCACAGGCCAACTCGTGCCACTTCCGTCACCTTGAAGAGTCCAGTCCAGATTTGCGAACATGAACTGATCTTTGTTCCATCGAGCCAAAAACTATAAATAGTGATGTTAGCGAGAGTCACTTTGTGAACTGGGCCGGAGACTAACTCTGCGTTCACTGTGACGGTATCCGGTATCTCTCAGAGATAAGGGCACATTGTCTGGCTTTAAAAAACCATTAGCACCACTATGAATAAGCCTCTTTTGGATAAAAATGCTCAAGAACATTCAATGAGCCTTCAAAGTCAGTCTAATTCATTGGAAATGGAGCGGAGCCCGAAAAGCCTGATGTCCCAGCTTTTGGGAAACATTTGTTCATATTCAGAAAACACTCGTGAACCCAGGGTGACAGAAATGCCATAAGCGCGTGTGGTTTCAGGGTGGGATTTTCCCCCGAACTGATGGGGTTTATTGTTTGGCCATTGCCTAGCACTTGCCTCGAGATTCAAGTTTAAATGGATACGGTAGTACACTACAAATGTCAACACCTTCCAGGTTGACTTTTTTTCTTTTTTGATTATTTTTTTTTTCTTAAACCAAGACCCCTCCCCTCTCCCCGAATGGATAAGCTAGTCTACTAAGATGTGTAACATTCATCAGCTGTAAACTGCTGTCAGTTTGAGATAAAATGAAATTACAGCAACAGAGCCATGCTACCTTAAAGTCCAAGCTACAGGATCACAAAACAATAGAGGAGTCAATTTGGATACTGTGTGAGGGAAAACAAGCCATTTCAAGCCTTCTTTCCAGTGAAAAAGGGTAAATTATGCTCTGAGAGGCAACAGGCACTGCGATAAAGCAGCGTAGTGTGACAGTGCGCGCCTGTTGCTCTGCTATTTGTTGTTCGCATGGAACGGCAATAAAAACGGGAACAGAACTGGTTTGTGTTTGCGTTAATTATAGCATTAAAACATTTCGATGGACAGGAGGAACTATTCCTTTATTACTTTTAGAATAAACTGACCCGACTGCATCCACTAAAATAACTGGTTCCTGTCATTGTTCTTCTGCTACCGAAACATTGTGTTTATACTTCAAACAATAAAACGTTTCCTACAAATACTGCATTTTCATAAAGTGAGCAATCTCACTTTACCTCGCTGAACAAGTTGATACTGACTGTTGCAACAGTTTGTCTAATTTTAAACAACACAAAGTCCCGGACAAAATCACCGATTAGCATCGCTGACAAAGCTGCCGTGCTCTCTACATGCAGTGCGAGTGTTGATTCATTAGCAACATAATATTAACTGTTATATAACAGCGTTTAATTTAAAGACCCAATGAGGTAAACACATGAGAGAACACAGATTATGTTAACTAAACAGGCCTCATTAGGGGGCCAAGCAGCGCCCCCTGCAGGAACCCTGTTCTTTAAATAGGTTTGTTTTTGCTTGTGTGAATCTAACACGTTAAGTCGAAGCCTTCCTGGACTCTGTAGTTAATAATCATCTATTCTAGCTTGGCAATGCGTCACAGCTCCAGGTTGCGAGTCCGACTCAGGACAGGAATTTAACCATCTCCTCGACACCTGCTGATATTCCTGCTGTTTTGTCCTCTGCAGTGTTTGTCTGCATGCATCAGTAATGCCTCTGTAGTGTCAGGAACACTGTTAACAGACTCAAATCAAAGGTGATTCCCAGAAGAAGCTCCCTAAGATCAAAATTATTACTTTTTTTTTTTTAAATCATTAACAGTTCCCGACTAAATAAGAGCTCAAAAATCGTTATTATTTAAAAATAATCGCACCAGAGCAGCCTGGGATATCTGCAGAGTGTACAAACATTAGAAGGTAGAAGAGATTCTTCAAACAGCTCTGTGACCGATGATGTATGTGGTAATAAAAAATATGAAATATCTGAAGTAAAAATCTTTTTTAGCTTGTGTCCCTCTTAAAAACAAAAAAACAAAAAAAACAAAAACAATTCAAACACAAACGTTTTGCATATCTAGCGTTAGCATTTAAGGTAGTATGGCACACCCCTTTAAAAACATTCAAGGGTGGGGATCCAAATAATGCCTTGTGTACAATTCCATCTTACAGCAACTATTTCTCTATTGTTCATCCATGAGAGCTTTGGTTAGCTGAAACCATGTGAGAGTGGCAAAACCAAAATCAAAAGAAAAAAATCAAAACATACAGGGAAAAAATTACAATGAACCTCTAACAAAATAACTGTCTGTAAATACCAGAATAACATGATCGTTGAGAGAAAGGTATATCTCGACTGGTCCTAAATCCACTATTCACTACAAGTATTATATTAATGAGTCCTCTATAACATCTACTTTGTAATTACAGGAGATAGAAAAAGAGCGCAAGAGGGAGCGGGATAAATATGAGAGAAAGGAGAGGTAGAGCAAGGGAGAACAACAAAGAGCACTACACTGGTATCAAAGACAGCACTCTGTTTACAAGTTAACTGTGATTTCTTTACACACTAATGAAGTACATGAATGATCAACAAAATATAGTAGGATCTCTGAGGATGGGGAATGGAAAGAGAGAAAGTAATGGATGCACAGTACATTTTAATAGTATATTACAATTATTAATATATAAACCACAAAGTATCAATAAAACTCTGATTAAACTTGAAATCAGCAAAGAAGCATCTTTTTTTTTTTTTATAGTTTTGTATTTCTTATTTTCTTTTACATTTGAACATTACACGTTTTTTTTTTCTCTTGACTCTTTAAATTATTACTTGATCACACCTCCGTATCATTTACTTTAGAAGTATCCAGCATATTTCTTTACCTGGTTGTTTTGAAAAGAAAAGAAAAAGAAAGAAATGAGACGAGACGCGGGTAAAAGGAAAACAAAGACATCTGCAGCGGCATCGCATTCTGGAGCATATCATTATTATTATTACTATTATTATTAAATCGTCATCATAAGTAAAACCATCAACCACATGTACTGTGTGAAACCTGGTGCAGCGGCAGATAGTGAATTATTCAGTGTCATCTTTTGACCCTGCATAAATATCCTCAGATGAGACATGGATCTACTCTAGAAAGAAATCCAAGTGTACACGGCAACATCCCAGTTACTACTTCCCAAGCTGTTAACTCACCTCAAAACATCGAAGTGTTTGTCTACTCGAGAATACATTAACTCCAAAATCCTTCATACTATCCCAAAGCACAGGGCCATTTCTTCTCTCTTTTTTTTAAATTTTTATTTAAAAAGCCAACATATACATGTGCAAATAGAAAAACGGCCTGTACTCGACAACTCACAGTGCACTTGCTTAATTACCTTTCAGTGTTTTCGTTTATTTTGCCACTAGAATAAATTAAAACCTGCCAATGATTCCATAAGAGAACTCAGGAAGGCTGAGGTATGGTATCAAAAACGTTTTACTTTCCTAATCACTCAAAAAAAAAAAAAAAAACAGAGAGAGAACAAAGCGTTCCACAAAGACTCTAGCGCGGAGCCCGGGGTTTTGTGTTCTAAAGAAAAAAACAAAACAAAAACACGTGCAGGATGAAACAAACATCAACATTACAGCTAACAAGTTCCTCTCAGGAATAGAAAAGTGTCAGGATGCACAGAGCCTGGTTCAAGTTCTAATCTTCGCTTCTAAGTACAGTGTGCTTTGGATTAAATCATCTTTTTTCTGTTTTTGAAACGTCCTCGTTGAAATGATACTGATACCGCTGACAAAAGATACCGATCAGGCTCTTTTTTTTTTTTTTTTTTTTTTTTTTTGAATTATTATTTCTCCAAAACTTGTGTTGACTCACCGGTTGTAAATTTGCTGGTATGACACTTGTAAAATTATTCAGCTTTCAGTATTTACAGAGCAAGTGTGTCCTGTTTGTGTGTGTGTGCGCGCGCGCACGCGTGTGTCTGTTATACCGTCTTCCAGCAGAAAAAAAGTTGAATAATAACTGTTTACAGCTTTGTCTTCTATTCACACGCTATAACATGTTCTTTTGACACACCATCACAAAAATATGCTATTCTCTCACTGAGTTGGTTATATGCAGTGACTGGAATAATATGTACAGCTACATTTCTTTTTCTCAAGTTTGAATTCACAATGTAGTTATATGAAATTTGTTATAGCATATATATATATTTCTAAACAACAAAAACAACACTTATAAAAAAGGACCATAAAAATATTGGAGTCCTCTTTGTATTGCCCAAAAATAGGTAATTATGGTTAACAATGAGACATCACAAGAAATAAAACAGCTACTAAGATTTATTACTTAGATACCTTCTTTAAAATTTCCTTAAAATGTTTTTTTTTTCCCCCCAAGTCTTTCCACGCTGACCTTTTTTTTTTTTTCTTTTTTGCAGAAAGACTGAACGGAACCTCCCGAGCTTGCTTCCTTTAGACTAACCGATACAAAGATGAAGACGTGACTTTGAAGATATTCTTGGCTATGACCGCCGTACTTCAAACAAAAAGCCATTTACACAACAATACCAGAAGATAAAATAAAAACGACACAAAATTAAAGGTTCAACTAAAATGACTTTCTCAAAACTAATCAAAAGGAAAGCTAACAGAGGAAGAAAATAGGTGAATGAACTCGACGTGAAACATCATACCAAACCAGGTTGTAAAGTTATAGGAGGTTTGGATTATAGTACAGCAGTTGTTATTTTTCTGAGATGATAAACATTTTCTTTTCTTCTTCATATGGTTCCAACTTTCATTCATTTTGCCAGGGTGACGCTGTAGTGCTTGAAGTTGGATTAGCATCACCTGCACACAAAGCCAATTAGAAACTTCGTCCTGTCTTTCCTGGGCCACCAGATATACTCTGCTGGGTGATAAAGGACAAAAGAAGGAACAAGAAAAGCATTAGAAAGCATACATTTCATTAGAGCGAGTCCTGAACATGAATACTGTTCACCGCAACGTATTTTGTAGGCTTGCTGAAACATAAATAAATGGGAAGCAATTCTAAGAAATTGTGACAGCTCAAAATTTCCTGCACGCGCAACAGAAACACAGATAATTGCTATAAAAACAGCCTGACCAACAATGTGGCGCGTGTGTGCGCACATTTCAAAAAGTCTAGGCTGTCAAAAATACCACACTACATACTTAAACCACTTTAGCATTTGTGTTTGTATACTGACCGGCCACTTTATTAGGTACACTGGTCTGTAACTGTTCAGCTGCTCATTAACGCAAATATTCAATCAGCCAATCACGCAGCAGCAGCTCAGTGCATTTAGGCATGCAGACATGGTCAAAGCGACCCGCTGAAAGGTGATTTAAGTGACTCTGAACGTGCCACGGTTGTTGGTGCCAGACGAGCTGGTCTGAGGATTTCAGAAACTGCTGATCTAACTGGGATTTTCCCACATAACCGTCTCTGGGGTTTACAGAGAATGGTCTGAAAAAGAGAAAATATCCTGTGAGCAGAAGGTCACGAAGAAAAAATTCCTTGTTGATGTCAGCGGTCAGAGGAGAATGGCCAGGGTGCTTTGAGCTGATAAGGCAGCAACAGTAATTCAAATTGTTTCAACCAAGGTATGCAAGGTATGCACACAACACATTGGACCTTGAAACAGATGGGCTGCAGCCACCGGAGCACCACACAGGTGCCGCTGGTGTCAGCTAAGAAGAGGAAACTGAGGCTCACCAAAACTGGACAATAGAAGATTGCTTGGTTCAATGAGCTTCGATTTCTGCTGCGACATTCAGAAGGTAAGATCAGAATTTGGCGCAAACAACATGAAAGCACCCTGCCTTGTATCAATGGTTCAGGCTGCTGGTGGTGTAATGGTGTGAGGGATATTTTCTTGGCACACTTTTGGGACTCTGCAGCATACCTGAGTACTGTTGCTGACCATGTCCATCCTTTTATGACCACAGTGTACCCATCTTCTGATGGCTGCCTCCAGCGGGATAACAGGCCATGCCACAAAGCCCAAATCATCTCTGTACTCAAACAGCCTCCACAGTCACCAGATCTCAATCCAGCAGAGCGCCTTCGGGATGTGGTGAATGTGGAGATTCGTGGATCTCAAATCTGCAGCAACTGTGTGATGCGACCACGTCGATACGAACCAAAATCTCTGAGGAGTGTTTCCAGCACCTTGTTGAATCTGTGCCACGAACAATTATTGCAGCTCTGAAGGCAAAAATGGCTCCAACCTGATACTAGCAAGGCATACCTAATAAAGTGGCTGGTGTTATCCTGCTGTGGACGGATGCTAATAAGCTGAAAATTTTACATTCGTACAAAAATAGGTTTTGCACACATGAAACATCTATAAGAATAGCTGGAAGCAGATATGTAACAATGTGTCTGTACATTTGAGCATGTTAGCAAAAAGAAAGCTACTGTAGTGCCAAGATAAGCACTTCAAAGATTCAGTTCCTCAAAGATAAATCTGCACCGGGAAATGTTTAATAAATCAATGCTTGCTTGTTAGTGAAAAAATTTGGAGTTTAGATCTAAAAAGTTGTGCAGGAATGTACTGAGAGTCCCGTCCTTGGACAGAGCGTGGGTCAAAACATTTTTAAATTGTGACATACCCTATGGTTGAATTACAATACATATGATTTTTCTACTCAGACATGGAACTTTTTTAGGATGGAAACACTTCAAAATGTCAATAAGAAAGAAAAACGGAAGAACCGGTAGTATGTGTGTGGGTGACCGATGTACAGTCCTTTCCTTCATAAAACTAACACGAATAATTACAATTGTTGTGATGTGCGCTGAGCTTCTCGCCTTTTTTTCATTTATTTGTTTATTTTTTTTTTTGTGAAGACCTCAAACAAACGACCTCACCAAAAGAGAAAGGGAAACCCTCCGTCACGCTCACACTTTACTACCAGCTCTGCTGTTTCCCCGGAGAGGTGAAGAAACAACGATTAATGCGATGAACACATATTACAGATTACAGAAATGCACAGTAAATAAAATGCAATACCTCTGATGAGATGGCAACCGGCCACCTGTTCAATGGTATCCATTTGTAAAAGCTGTCGCAATCAACGGGCCCTAAAAGTGTACAGTTAGTGCTTTTGTCAGTATGCATTTCAAAGAGAGAAAAGTGAGTATCATATCAACTTTTTTTTTTCCTGTCTTTCTGTCTTTTTCCCAGCCAGCATGAATGTGAACGTTGTGATCATGTTGAGTAGCAGAGCAGGAGAATATTGGACTATCATACCACACTCCTCTAATGGAAGAAGAGCGGTTGCAAAATTACAACAGGAAGAAAAATCCACGTGATGGTAAAAGATCTCAAAAAGAGTTCGATAGGCTCTGTACAGTACTGTGTTTAATAATGCAAGACATTATAACAATGTAGCACTCGGATTGCAAGCTCTAAATAAAAACACGTAATAATGCACACAATCCCCATTCATGCTAACATACACAAGTGATTTAATCTGAAAGCATGCAGAGGACAGGATCACAAACACCCTTCAGTAAGATCAGTGCGTTTCTGACTATTGACTGCCTTTCATTACTGAGGCTCGGTTATCAGGAGGCTGTGAGCTTTCCCACTGACAGGTCTGTAAGAAAATGATTGGATTCAAACACAACAGTGAAAAGAAGAAGAAGCAGAAGCACTTTCAGCAGAGATTGCTTGTCCTTATCACCTCAATCAGCTAATTGCGCTCTAATTGTCTTGCATAAAAAAACTGTTAAGTTCATTAAAGCTTCTTCACAGTGGCTGTTTTCATACTGGCTAAAGGGATTAATAAAATCAGTGGAGCATAAGACAGAAGGACAAATCAGTGAATCTGAAGTCATCCATGAGGTTCTGAGATATGATGATCTTATACGTTGCTCAGTTCAGCAGCGTCCTCGGTAAAGAAATGAATTATAAAGTGCATTTTAGTTCTGAATCATTTCCTATTTTAATGTTCTGAATAGAGAGATGATGTCGGCGTGAGCGGGAAGTCAGAGGGGGCCGCTGCATCACCTCTGCTTTATTGATTCGCTGTGATTCTGAAGTGGTGATTTGGTCTGAAGCAGCATTACGGGCAGAAACTGTTGGTAAAATACGCTACATATTCTTCACCCGTCTGTTTCATAAATCAGCTACATTCAGCTGCTTCAATATTAATCTCATCGCTTGCGAGTTTTCTGTATTTTTTTTATATATTTTTTTGGATTGAAAGACTTGTTTTTATATTCTCTAACTCAGCAATAAACCACGGCTGCACACTGTTGCAACAAATGGAAAATAATTGTAACAAATGGCCTCATTTCCATCTGTGAACTATCTGCTGGTAAATCTGCCTTGAAAATGAGCCAGCGTGGAGTTTCATAGCAAATATTTTGCTTCCTACACTGAGACCAGCAGATTAAAGCAGATAGCCAGTGGACCTAAAACAATTAATAACAGGGGCTTTGCTCAGGGAGGAAAAAGGCTCTAAAATGTACTTTTTCTGTTAAGCTCTGCTTTGCGTGGATATCATAAATCAATTACTCACGCCTGTAAAAATTTAAATGAGCTATTTTTTTCCTTTTCATCACCTATTTGTACATTTGTGACACTATCCAATACCAACAACCCGTTATAGCTATATGTGTGTGTGTATAGCTGTTGCACTTACACTGATTCAAGCACATGTGATAAATCTCCCTTTGTATTCCTCACAAAAAGTGTGATTTCAAAACAAAACACAGCGTAAGCCACAGTTTGGCACAAAGGCTTACATTAAAAAACACCACGATCACCAAACGATCACCTAAATAAATAAATAGATAAATATCTGTTTACCGTAGTATGAAATTCAAGTTAATGATGTGGACTATAAAGTTTGGAAAGTGTCTTCACCCTGCAGTCTTTCGGCGCTCGCTCGCGGTACTAATGGGCTTGTCGTTATTCCATCTCAGTTAAGCCATGCATTAATGAGCTTGTTTCAGAAAGCAGGTGTTATTTTTATAGTTTACACTGTGTCACTCAGTTCAGTCATGTAAAGCAGCACAAACATGCTCCAATGTGACTCTAAGAACTAAATCCTGCTGCACTTTACTCGGGCCAGAAAATTCACATGGTAAAAATTTAATTACTCGGTGAGGTCGAAGGTAGACTAACGCGCGAGTAAACAAACAGCTGATTGGGTCTTCTTTTGGGGCGTTAGAGCCTTGTTCCTTTTTTGAGTTTCAGTAAATAAGCTGAGTACATCAGATTTACTTTGGCTGATTCAGTCTTTGCCGGTTCTTAGAAATACTAAAAAAAAAAAAAGACATTTTAAATCAAACATTCACAGAGGGAGCAGTTTATGATGCATTTGGGAATCAATAAGAATTTGCTTACTTTACAGTACAAAATAACCCCGACTTTATTTCTCATTTACTTCGACTGTAGAAATAATGCTTGTTAAGCCATTATATGTGTTTTTAGCTAACCAGCTCTTGCTAGGTTTACACCCTGCAGGTACTCAGATATTGATGGCACCATGAAACTGCTGTAGTGTTGGGAAGCCACTCTGGGAAAGAGTAACGGGGCAGCTGAACAACCGTGTGAATTTCGTAGCTTCATTATCTGAATGGTTGAACTTTCTCCTTGGAGCTACTTTTAGAAGTAAAGATGTTCATACCACCTTTAAGATGATCTCTCCAAGACTTTATGATAATAGATCGGGTTCACAGAGAACACGGGGCTCGAGAGCACTAATGTAATGTCTTCTTCGTCATACAGTGAAAGGAAGGTGGGACTATTAGCATTCTGATAGGGAAATCCGTCAAAAAAAAAAAATCCTCTTTATTACCGTCACCTCTGCTGGCCTTTCTAGCGTCACGAATGCATTGACTTGGAGACCAGCAGTGAACTGATCAGCAGGAAAAAAGTGCAACAGCATGTGGCCAAGCAAGTCTAACTGGACAAGGGCATTGGGAGACACAAAACCTGGGTGGAAGCATTGTCCTAGTGATGGCGCAAACCCAAGCTCTGGGACAGATGGGTTTCTAAAAATAAAAGAAATTTGTTCGGGGCAGGTGACACAGGGTCTGAAGTGAGGTGATTTGTGCAACAGCTACGGGGGAAAAACATTTGCTTTTGACACAGATAACTTACAGAGCTGAGGTGAGCTTTCACACTGATGTGCAGCACGGTTATGGGACCTCTGAACCTGACAGCAGCAATGAATGGTTCCCTGAATACTTTAAGAGACCAGTCGTGATCATTCTGGTCACTTCAGTGGCAGAATAAACTCTACTTCTTATGCAAAAATTGAGCTGCTTTACAGAAGTACACATTTTTAGTGTCTACTTTTAGTATACAAGTAGAGGCACAAAGTGCAGTCAGAATTTTAGTACTTACTGTGATGCTGGGGCCAAACCCAGAGCCAGGCTGAGGGCTAGCAGCACTGATGTAGTTGCCCACAGCTGAATCCTGGCTGCTAGGTCCATACAGGTCAGCCACGGGTCCTGGACTATTAGCGCCAGGGAAACCGCCGGGCCTAGACGGGTTGGTGCCTGCATGCAAACACAACAAGGAGCGGAGCAGCTTAGAACCCCCCAACAAGGATCGGCATATTCTTACTTTCTGTGACTCAATGGACACATTTAAATCAAAAGAACACATTACTGGATTCATACATTGGTCTTGAAGGGCTTGCTCATATTACAGGTTACTGTATTTGATACTGGCGTGTTCAATTTCATTTGTAATTTGCTGAGAAATGGTGCAGGATTTAGGTTTAATTTCATATTAAACAAGCAAAATTAAGGGTGAATCCAGTATGAGATTCTAAATATAATCTACATGCTGTGTGTATTATGCACAGGAATAACATTCACTTTGTATTGTCATGCATAACACAAAACAGGCACATTGCTAAAAATACTTCCACCATGCTAATAAACTAGTAAGGTTGCAGTGTAAATGTCGACATGCATAATGTGAAGGAGTACTTATACAGCAGCACCAGCTGTACGAGGATCTGAAATTTCTCTGTGGGCATTGTGAACCCAAGTATACGCCCTATTTCCTTATAATGACCTACTGCGTATATCCCCGCAAAAACATACAAATTTTTAGCACTTTTCAGCTTTTTAGACTGCAAAAGTAACTTCCAGCATAAAACAAAACAGGTATGTCAGGCAAGAGAAGGAGGCAAAGGGGGAAATATAAAAGCTTGACCCGAGTTCATCTGCGGGTCCAAACTTCGGGGGGGAGGGGGGGGGATAAAAAAGAAATACTGTACATGACTTACCACCTTTTGCCCTGTGAGTAAGAGCAACTCAGACTAATAAAATGCCTTTTGAAAATCCATATGCCTACTAAAGGCCAATAACACTAGCAATACAAGGAAAAACAGCCGGGGAGAAAGAAAAATTCAGTGATCTCTTAACAGCAATCTCCTTTGCTGTCAGCTTCGCATAACCCTCCATCTCACCCTTATTCACAGACAAACTGTGAAAAAAAACTGTGCAGCTGCATTAAAAAGAAAAATCTTCCGACCACAGAATAAGCTCCATCTTGTGTATATATGAGCTCATGAACCCTGTGATGCCTGAGAGGAGGTCTTTGTAGAGCATGTAAAAAGACACAGTGTGACTGCTGTGGATCCAATGCGCTGACGCAGACACACACACGGTAAACTAACTATCATTGTCACCTTGTTTAACGTATCACTGCTCCATCTATCAAAGCTACAACAGACAGGTTAGGTTCACTGGAAGCACCTCAAAGCATGCTTCAGATATTTATGTTATAGCACTCTAGGAAAATGAAGCCATCTCACTGAACATGTATCTAGTGGCGGTGACACTGCTGTTTAACTGTAAGGACTTGAAACAGAGAGTTGCTAGTGTGCTTATCTTGCCCACACAGCCCCCAGCAGGCTGGCTTATTATATAATTAAGGATTTTTTTTTTTTTTTTTTTAGTTGAAATGGCAATCCTCATTTCCTATAACTGGTGATTTTTATTGGAGTGCAGCTCACCCCTCTCTCAGTAAAACAGCTTTTTCAGAGAAAAAAAAATAATGTAGAGGCTGCAGTGGTTGTGCGTTTAGCGTTCAGAGCCAAAACAAAGTGCGATGTGGGTCAGACTCTTGTTCACGATAAGGTCCACTGTAACACAGTTTTCTCTTAATATATATATGCATATCTATATTATATATTTTTTTCATAAAGACAAATAGATGGGAGAGAAACTGATTTCATGCTAAATCTAACCTTTGCTTGCAACAGAAAATGACCAGTTATATAAGAATTTCTATCTAATGTGTACAATGTCCTATTTTCCCTGCCATGTGCCTGTGTGTCTGTGGACTGAGCTGACCTTTATTTAATAATTTAAAAAAGAAAAAAAATATATATATTCAGTTCTTCTTTAATCTACTTCAAACAACCAAAACAAAACGTGTCTCTGAATTTCATACAGGCTGCAAATTTCAAGTCTTTTCCACATCACCCACGTAAATCGTATTACGATGCAATTAAGCTCCGCTGACTCGATCGGGAGTTGAACATGCCCTCTCCGGTGAGACGAGCCTCAGCTTCAGCAACCAAGTAGTACCTAAAGAACATTTCAGAGGCAATGCATGCAACGCAGACACATTCATTAGCTGCTGCTAAAGAGCTGAGGTAACTGTGGCTTTTGACACAAACGCCTCTCTACTCTAACTGCTCTAAATCACCTATCATATACTATAAATCAGAATGCACAGACAAGGGACCTGATGTGCACTTTGCAGCCATGTAAAGAAATCGGCTCTCTCCCTCTGCTATGTAGACGTGTCTCCAGTGAAACAGTCCGCACTGCTTAGCAGAAAGAGAAGCGTTTCTTCTACCAGGTAATGCTGATGTTGCTGCCTCACGTGCACAAGTGTTACAGCAAAAGATTCCTTTAGAACTCCACAAAGTTACATCTCTGTAGTCTGTTGTCTTGTGCATTTTTCTTTTCTGCTAGCTGTGCCAAAGTTTGCACAGACAGCCCGTAGTAAATGCCAACATCTGCCTGGGGCAGCTGGCCAACACTTTAAGCATTAGGGGGGAAATCTGGCCTACACTTCTGCCCTCAGCCCAAAAGACTGACAGGACACATCTCTTTGTCTTCAATATATATATATATATATTTATATATTTATTTTACAGCTGTTACTGTGGGGTGGAAACACAGTGGTGGGGGACACATGATTCTCTAGAGGCAGTAGACCTAACTGCTGTGTCCTACACCAACAGCCGAATCTCATGATGGCATTCCACAAAGCCAGATTTACATGAAATAAACACTGGTGGTACGTCATGTCAGTGCAAACACAGTCATGAGAATGTAATTATCACAATACAAACTTGATATAAATACGATTATTTTAAAAAGCCTGCATATATTAAAGACTACTGTCTGCTCTCAAAGAAAAAAATGGGTTGAAATTATATTTAATTTATCTGCATAGCTTGCAGTTACTGAAATCATAATGTGAACTACATTTTACTTAATCTCATCCCCTGCTTTTTAACAGCTGCGATTACATAAGAGAGAAGAGAACATCAAAAAAAAAAAAAAAAAAAAAAGCACAGAAGAAGAAAATGTGCTTGTGTTGCAGAGTAATGGCTGTATTATGCAAAAAAAAAAAAATGTTGTCTATTAAGTGTTCAACACTGTACAGCAGTTCTACCAATTTCACACACTAATAATACGGCAATCACTCTTACACTAAGAATACTTAAAGGCCTCGACTAAAAAAATGGCACTCACTCCCACACTTGCTCTCTCCCTTGCTGTTCCAAATTAACATAAACCTGAGCTCTGTTAAGAGTGGCCAGTGTACTCTCAGACATCATCAGTAGTTATTTTGTTCACATGCAAATGAAGGATTACATTCTGTATGTGTCGACCCCTTATGTGCAAGCAGGGGCTGGAACATAACTTCACAAAGGAACAAAAGATCTACATTAAAAATTGGAAGGAAAAAAAAAAAGGAGGAAGAACATGCAATGCTATTTTGTCAGCAAGACATTTTTTTAAAATATCCTTTTTCAAGGTTTTTTTTTTTCTTTCCTCAACAAAAGTAAGAGAAAATATGTGTATATAAAAAGATTGGATCATCTGCATGGAATAATGTCATGAATCAAACTGAAAAGTCCAAAATGTGGATGAGATAGATGCTCATATACAAACCTGGGTTCTTAAATTGATCCGGGCTGTGTAGGTGCTGTAGGGGGGAGTTGCAGGCGGAGGTGGCATGCTCACTGTGCAGCATCTGAGCCGCTTGGGGCCCCAGGGAGCCATAGTCAGCAAAGGAGCAGGGCCCCCCCCTCTGGTCACTGGGCGCAGAGTAAAACCCATAATCGGGGAGGCCTGGGAGATACAGTATAGGGTGGGGAGGGGGAGGGGAGGGGACTCCATCATTGTGGAAATCAACTTTTTCATTGTCAAAGTCAGTGTCCAGATTGATAAGCATAGCTTGATGGTGTATTACACCATTTTAAGGTTACATCCTTATATATTTTGTCTGCTTTAGTTGGCCCTCCCTGCCCTCCCTCCCCAGCAGCTCCTGCCATGTGGCCAGGCCCCCCTGGCATATGGTCCGTGTTTGAAATGTTCAGCTATATTGTATATACTCTAACTCCAAAATAATGGATGTATAAAATCACTCCCTGAAAGGATATAATTAAAAACTGCTCATTAACGTAATTGAAATGGACCAAAAGCAATAAATACAAAATACACAGTAAGGCCACAGCTTTGCATAATTGACGTGTCCCCCGTGTTTGTTTGCAAGCATTAATGAGTGAGCTAAAATCTAAGAATCATTAAATAAAAAAAAGAAAAACAGGTCAATACATTTCTCATTTCAAACCGACAATTCTTACTTGACATACCTGAAGGAAGCTTTTGTCATTTAAATGAAAAGAAACACAGAGCGCACCGATCAATAATTAATTTAAACCCCCTTTTTTTGACCAATAAAAACTGATAAGGTTTTTATGTGAATGAGATACACACACGTTCATGTTTATTGATGATAAGAATTCTCAAGTGTACTAAGTACTCTGAGCACGTCTCAGATTGGCCTCCTCGAATTCTTTCTTTGACACAGATGGTGGATTATCAACAGTTTAGAAAATGTCATTCAGCAATAAGTCGTGCTGACATTTATTGCTTGTTCTCTTAATCTGAGCCAAGCTGCTCATATAAAGAGTGCAATTAAAAGAAACTGCTCCTTCTCTTTGATAAGAGAGTTAATCTACTCAGGAGGGACTGAGATTGGTGACACCGGCTTTTCCATGCTGGGTTTCCCCTGCTGTGTGTTTGTTTTTTTATTTGGGTCCTGGAGCGAATAACCATTCAAAGCCACTTCACCTCTACCCATTCAGAGTGAGACAGTCCACTTCTGCCAAATGGAAAGTAAGCACCAGCCATGTTTCTCCCCGCCAATGCTTTTTAGCACTCTGATCTCACCACTTGTGGGCTGTCTGCCCACTCATCAAATTATAGGCTCCAAATAGGGCAGGCTTCCCACGTACGTCACATAATGCCTGACACATTGAACAAAGCTCAAGAAGCAATCATTCCATTTACTTCACTTAGAAAAATGTCACTGAAAATTGATTGGCCTTGCTAATGAGGAAAAACTGGATCAATGGAATAATTATAATGGGGAAAAACATTGACAATAGCACAAACCATGTTATTAGGAATTCATAAGGAATCCATTCCGAATTTATCGCCTATTTAGAACAATGTAAACTTGCCTTGTTAGTGTGCAATAATTCAACAAGTGCAAAAAAATTCACTTTCATGTGATATAAAACTGCCACTAAATGCAACTGAAAATGAACCATACTGTAATCAGTATTATACTGTGAAGTAGCAACATTAGGAAGATTTAGATGACATGCACACTCATCAGAGGATGTATCTGATTTGCTGGATTTAGACTGGCAATTACTATTATTATTATTATTTAGACAAAACTCACATTAAACTATAATATCAGGGTTATTAAAGCAAAAGATTTGGTTAAAAGCAATCAACTGAAGTGGGTGCATCTTTAAAACTGTGGCCAGGGCAGGTATGAAAATAATGAGAAGACTTTAATTTGAGGTGAGGTTGTAACTGTAATTGAACCACTTTAACCTGGTGAGACCCTTTGTGAGATTCTAAGCATTGTGAACTTTTTTACCTTTTTGCTCAGTCAGGAAAGAAAAATTTTATGCAAACAAACAACTTAAAAAAACAAAACAGGGAGCATCCAGCTGGTTTTTCTCCCTGGGAACATTTCAATAAAGTTTATTCAAACAAGACAGCCACAACCACCAGTTGACTGCTATTACAGTCAGAGCTCTTAAAGTAATAATGTTATTAAAAAGAAGCTCACCAGAACAATATGGACAACTGCACACAGCAGATCAAACTGTCTGATTATCAGTTTTGGCCTGATTAAAAAAAAAAATACAACAATCAAACTGGGGGTGAGGATCAGATGCAATCCATACCGTTAGTAACAAGGACGATAAGCCCCACGCTGATGCGATTTACCCTTTAAACGTATTAATTACCACAAACTGGGCAGGGCTGGTTAAGAGGCAAAATGAGGGAATAAAGCAGCACAAATATTGGTAAATAAAATTAGAAAAATTGATAGCTCGCTATTGGTGAGGGAGGCCCAGGTAGGAAACTGGCTTTGTTTGGCACAAGAGTACAACTGAGACACAAACATGCAGGCCCACACTCGCAAAGCCATATATTTTCATCAGTGGCTATCTGATCTGTTATGCAGGACGAGAATGGGCAGAGTGTGCCCACAGCTGCATGAGTATCACCGATCATATCACTGTGCCTCAGACCGTCCCACTATTAATATTCACACAATCTATCCAGAACAATGGGCCTTTCTTGGACTCCTTTTTTCCACTGGCCACTAATTGGATGTAATTACTCATCTACAAAACAAATGAGCGTGTTGAGGTTGCCTTGGAGACTATATCAGGGGACCCAGCAGTGCGAATCGTTTGCAGGGCTTCATTTATACTGATAATTATCTCCCCTGCCCCCACCCTCTTTCCCTTCTGCCCTCAGTGACCAAGACCGGCTGTGAGGCGATAGAGAGGGGAGTGTCTTGCAGTCATCTGTTACTGACATCACTGGGGTGGCTCTCTTTAAGTGGATAAATGCCCTGTTCTCGGTCCCACTTTGCCAGGTGACTGCCTTTAAGGAGGAATCACAAACCTTGAAAGCACTCCTCTTTTCCCACAAGTTGGAAAAAAATAATAAAATTGCACCGATGATAAAATATGGCCTCTTGGGTCTTCAGGATGTGAGAAATGTTTTTAGAAGTTTGCCAGGAGTCTGTGCCAAGGTTGGGATTATTCTTATTCTAAATCCAGAGAAAACCACTTTGCCCACACCTTCTAATGTACAAGCGTTTGCTACAATCACTGAGAAGGCCTCTATTCTGAATTCTGATCATCAGCAAAATATTGACTTTTCATGTGCAAGAAGCTTTGAATATACATGAACATATCTGTTATTTACGCAGTCAACAAATACCAGGCATCGGGGAATATAAAAATCTATCACCAAGTTCTGCAAACAGAAATTTTCATGCAGCCACTCCTCCCTTTCCCTCGCGGCGCCAGTGAGATTCCTTGGTGGCCATCAAACCACATCACTCCACAGAAGATGTCAATAAACCTGACATGCTGCTCCTCAAATTAGCTTTGAATTTTAGAGCTACCATAATTAGCTTTTCCATTTTCACCAATGTCATTTAAAAATAGCGTGAAAGAAACTAACAGCTCTTTTGCTGTCTAGCCTTGCTTTCACTTTCCATTTGAAATAATCTTTTCTGAATGAATGGCTGAGTAATTAACAGCACTAGACACCCTTTTCGGAGAGCACAGACATTTCATAAATAATACATATTTAATGTCTTGTCATTTTGTGTTCAGAGAAGCTTGGCTAATGAATTTTAACAGATGATTTCTTCTTGCATTTACTCACCCATACTGAGGCCTCTGTTTTCTTTACTTTTCATTTTATGCCTGCTTTTCCCCTTTTTCTTGCCACACTTTCCCGCACCAGACAAACTCAACAGAGGTATGGATTTACCTTGGGGAACGACTCGGGAAAGTTCCAGTGTGAGGAGAACGTGTGAGCGCTGAATCACGGGTAAAACAATGTGCAACAGTGAAAGAAATCAGTTCGCACCAATTTGCAGCAGGAAAGCCCAGACGGGCCACACTAAATGATTTTAATGCAGATTTTAACCTGTGAGGGATCGGGTCTAGTTGGGACTGAGAAAGGGCACTCAGTTATCGACAGTCGGCACAGATTATCCTATCGTGAGCAGCCTCAGAGCTGACAGCACTGGCCTTTTGGCTGAACACATTTTTTCAAACATGTCTGGTCAGGCTTAAGTGGTCTGAAGAAATCTAAGACTCTCTGTGAGTGAAATCTGAGCGTGATACCGGCTACGTCTAATGGTCATTTAGACACAGAGGGAAGAATATATGAATAAATCGAAGGGGAACTGACTCTTAGAGCAAAGCTTACTCAGACATTGTATGTTAATGGATTGCTAAATCTCAGATCCATTTATTATATGTTATCATTGGTGCGAAGAAAGCTGAAGAAGCTACTCCCTTGTTCACGAGGGGTCATCACAGCAGGTAGCACCGCATGTTTCATTTTTCCCCCAGAGGAGATTTGTGTCTCTGGCTGGAATTGAACCAGGAGCCTTTTGCTTGCCAAGTGAACGTGTAAACCACTACACTATGGAGCCACACGGCAGGAGGAAACCTATGCATATCCTATAAGTAAGCATCCTGCGACGTTATAACTATATAGTGCAAATGAATAAGAAAATCCTGCCCTTGTAAAGACGTATCAAACACATACTGTAGTTCAAAACCGAATTCACAGAACCAATAACAAAATAGCTTCCTAGCACTAAGTTTTCTTTGAAGAGTGTGTTATGTATGCAGCCCCTGGAGGGCAGAGTGGTGATGTCCCCGAAGGCCTGTGCCTGTAACCTCAGAGCATCTGCTCCCCACAGCTGTGAACCACCGCTTTGTGGTGGAGGTGCAAAGGGACACTTTGCCCTCCTCGATGTGTCACATTTTTCCCTGGGCCTTAGACAAAAACCCAAGCAGGATGGGTTTGGCATGCCTGCTCGTGTTATTTTGCACCAAATACATGTAAAGTGCTTCTGGCCTCTGAGCTGAGCTCTGCAGATTAGCATCTGCGACAAATGGACCCATGCTCACTAAGAGCCAGACTGATTAAGCCTTGTGCACATAGCCAGTCCTACTCCCCTCTCAGGCACTGCTGAAGATCACAGAGCTTGTTGGGAGGAAATTGATAATAATCTTAACTTGGAAATGACTGTCACTTTTCCTTTCTTTTAATCGTTGGAAAATAAAAGAGGTGGAAGAAGAAGTGAGATGAGAAAACGAGAGATCAGAACAAAGAGGAGAAGCAACTAACTGAGGGGAGGAATAGATTTTAAATGATGTGAAGACTAAATCCCAATAAAACTGGCAGGGGCACCTCTGCAATTTATACTGCTGCACAATTTATGCATAGGCCTGGCCACAGCCACTCTATTTCAGTTCTGAGCACCTGAGTCAAGTCCGACATACTGTACATAGCAAGTACCCAGACCTGTAAATGCAGTTAGATGTGCTCTGTGTACACTGCAGGTAGAGCCGAGATCTGAGACTGACATTTGAGCTCCTCAGAAAGCTCAGAGGGACTCAGGAAAACACTCAACCAGAGTACACTGGGACCTTTGAAGTTCCCCGGACTGTCAGAACCATCTGCATGAGTTGCATTTTCTCAGTTTTCATCTGACAGCGCACAGGAGATTTCACATAAGTCTACTTTAAAATGAGAAAGGAATAAGAGAATGAGGAGGAAAGAAGATCTTAAAAAGAATGGCTAAATTAATGTCATTCTCGATGCGTTTTATTAGCAAGACAATCATTTCAAATCTTCAGTGATGTTTTCAGCCTGCAGTTCTGGTCAGGTTCTTGCTGACTTGTATGTCTAACATTACCATCGAGCTCCTAAACAAAACACCCGTCAGTCTCAATAACTGTGGCAACTATGGCTCTTTTTTTTTTTATAGCGTTACTGTTCACATCAGCAGCAGAGGTAGAGTATAATTGTCTAAATTGCAGCGCAGGTGCTGAGGCATGTATTAATCATTTCCAAATAAGTAATTTCCTCCACGCAGGCCTTAATATACAGATGTTCAGCCACGCCAACTTCTATAACTCGACTGCCTTTTGGGACCTCCAGTGGCACCCGGTCATAGCTCAAACCACCACAAAACCAGCCTAAAAATCCAAGTATGGGCTGGCACCTTTCTACCTCCAGGCGATGGTAAACTCTGTCAAGTAGCCACAACTCTCTGATCTACTTCTCGCCTGAAGCTACAGTTTCTCAAACGTCCCCAAAAACACGCATCAAGACTACCCCTCGAGCACTGTTGAACTTGAGAGGTGCGGCATACGGCCTGGTGGAGATCAGAACAGCAAAAACTCCTCTTCAAATACACACTGAACACCAACCTCTGCAAAGAAATGTTTGGACTTACACCACCACAGACTCAGCTTTTATTAGCCAGTCTGAGCAGTAACCACCAACTCAGGGTTTTATTTTCCCGACTGACTGGCAGTTCTTATTGCCCGGAAACAGACAAGAACAGTATCGTAGTAGTGTTAAAATATATAGTTCAAAAATATGATTAAGCACTAAAATACATGGTAATAGGTCAAAGAAAAAGTGGCACAGGCTCACTTAGATGTGTCTGTGGTTTCCTGATAGAAGCAGGCCACAGTGATCCAAAATACACCTTGTCATCAGCAGTGGGCTGTCACACAGAGAGAGGTCAGCATGCTGTCATTTTGTCTGCTGAGCACTGGGAGTAGGGCGAAAGTGCCCTCTGTCAGCGGTGGAAAATGTCTTCCTCATTTTCACAACACACTCTGTGTGTATCGCTGACGATCTCCAAACAAGCCTCATCGTACACGTAAAGGCTGCACAAAAAGGCTTCCTTTAGTATTCCACTGACACCTCGTGATAATTAAGAATGCATTTTTCTTTTACTGAACGTCTGCGGCTTCCGGTTCAGGCGACATCACGCCACCGATGCTTCTCTCCTACTGGGTCAAAGCGCACAAACACATATACAATATGCGGTGCTCTATGGAAACTGTAGGTGGAGTCAAAGCACATGGAATCCACACGTGGGCGAGAAATAAGGATTTTTTTTTTTTTTTTTTTTAAAGAATCCTTGCCTGCACTAAACTATGAGAATTTAGGAAAAATGAAACCAGTGGCATTGCTATTCCTGAGCTGACGCTGGGGCTGAGTGTGCTGCGAATTAAACCTTACGACGGGATGGAGATGCAGCAACATCCCCAGACGATACACAGAGAGGAAGGTCAAGTCTAAACAACCTGTGTCCTCTGTTTGGTTTGTGTCAGCGTAGAGAGGAGAGCACTCAATGTATTATTCCATGCTGCATGTTAATGGCATCATCTTGAGGACTTATAATAAATCATTAATCAATCATATGTGACTCGAAAGTCACAAGATGGAGAGCCGCACTTGTGAAGCCATCAAGAGGCATTTGTTAAGTTTTTCTCCAGAGAACAGAACAGATAATAAATGGCAACAATAAAACAGAATACCGCTGATTTAGACCTACTGACATTTTACGGGTTCAGTCAAATTGCACTCATATTGCAGATTTTGCTGCAGTTATTGCTGTTATATTTTTGCTTTTCAGACAGATTCTGCCATTTGCTGAAGAATTCTCTTTAAACTGTCTCATGGCTGTTTAAGTACTCTAAAACAGGCCCATGATGTCACTGTTTTTCACTCTGACACCCCTCCCCTCAGCCCCTGTTCATAATCATTTACTTGTCTGCCTTCCATTTGCAGCTGTCAGAATTAAACTGTGCATAATAGCTGCCATCACGTCTCTTGCTTCCTGGCTGCTGCTAACCCCAAATCAACATTCCTGCTTCTTAGTGATGTTCATTGCAATTGTTGGTTAAGTTCTTTGTTTTCAAAATACAAAATCAAATAGCTTGATGTGAGAGAAAGAGCATCTGATTGGCTTCCAGTGTTCCCTCTGTTGATTTGAATTAAGTTCGAATGAGGAGAAGCACGTGAGTTAGGTTGTCTGCGCGCACGCGCGTGTGTGCGTGCGTGCAGGTAGCGTGCGCTCGTACTGTAGCTGTCAGTGTGTTCATGTGCAATAGTGTGCATTTCACATCACAGCACATGTCATTAAACAGCAATTGTCTCCTGACTTTATATCTGTGAGCCACTGCACAAACCAGACAACATCTGAGTTACAATTAAAACACATTTGCTCCAACAAGCTTCAAATAGTATGTCTGATTAGGAAAGACAGTTTTCCCTACTGCCTGGAGGCTGTGTGTTCAGTCAGGGGAGCTATTATTGACAGCTATTGAATGATCTACAGTTGTAAGGGTGGAAAAAAACAGGATGTCTAAATGAAGCCGACAAGTTGATCAATGCTGTTTAAGACAGAAAGAAACTTGCATCCTGTTTTTGGTACAAATCTCTTGGCAGATATTCATCTGCTTGTGAGTAGGGTGTGTACTGTCAGAATGCTCGACTCAAATGTGTGTACTTAAAGTTGATCTCTACAAGCATGCAGCTAAAGCACCGGCTAATCTTTCCAATTTATTTTTTAAACGTCTGTATTTACAGATACAGAGCAGCGCAGAATGAGCTTAACTTTGTATAGAACAGAAACGGCAATGATTATAAAGGCAGCCGAGGTGCCTCAGGGTGCTCGGACCACAGACAGGATCAGGTCATAAGAGATCGACGGAGAAGTTTCTAGGAGCAAAAGGAGTGATGGAAAAGTGGAACAAAAGAGTGGCTTTAATGTCTGCTACCACTACTATACTTGATTGCTTTCTCCTCACCTATTCCTTTTAAGAGACAATCCACCACTGCACTAAAACAATACGCAACTGAGTTTACCATTAATGACAAATACCTGGATGTGGCAAATATTCTGGTAGTCAAATATTATGACAAACTGGAAATTCATTACCTCGTTTCATGGATTATATACCCACAACTTTTGAATCTGGAATATTTACAGATATACTTTGAGAAGAAGATATTAAGGAAAGACTTCTTTATTTGCTCTAAGCTGCTTTTAGATCAGATTTTCTTGCATGTGTAACCATTTCTTATTAATGCTAAAAACCCTGAGAGCTTCGAGCGCAGATGTTTTAGACCACAAATCGCCATTTCATTAAGGTTTTGCTGCAGAAATTCCCTCCTAGGAAGATTTTTACTGTCTCGAAAGTAAACAGGGCTATATTATCACACATGAGCTGAATTCACATTAGAATTTGACTTGCTTATCATCAGCCCGAATCGAGAATCGGAATAAAAGTGGTTCTGCCGGTTCGTGTTTTAGGGATCCAGAGGGGCTAGGTGATGTTTCTATATGGGTCTCATTGTAGATTAGGCCTTTAGGAATGTCTGAACGATATATATATATATATAGATATTTTTGAATTAAATATGTATGTGAATCTGAACTATATGTCGGTCTAAATTTAAAATGTTGCCAAGTCTGTTGGGGGCTCAGGGGACTGTGTCTATGGGGAGAAGCAGAGCAGGAGAAGTTGAAGAGAGCAGCAGCCACACAGAACATGGACAGAGCGTTTACCTGGCCCTGTGCTCTGTGGGTACGCCAAGTAGCCGCCTCTTCCACGGGCCCCCCTACCTGAGCCACGCGCTGCTGCTACTGCCGCTGCCGCCACCGGTCCATATGCTGTCGCTGGGAAGCCTGCAGGCACATACACACACACATATACACACACACATCACTTCGTGCACATAGATGAGTACCTCCCAAAGCTACAGGAGAATGTTGATACCAGTGCTGAGCTACAGGATAAAACTATAGCTTTCACAGACAGGGGCTCGTGTTAGGTCGACATCTGTCAGCGGTCTCCTACAGAACCCCGAGTGAGCTTCAAAACCCTGCAGACCCACTGATCCACACACAGAGGCAGAACGATAGCCACCAGCAACTCACAGAATGGGGGGGGGGGGGGGCCCAGCTGTTTAAAAAT
>JAVDPK010002304.1:30677-43423 GCA_034780415.1 Cichlasoma orientale
CCCCCCCCCCCCCCCCCCCCCCCCCCCCCCCCCCCCCCCCCCCCCCCCCCCGCCGCCCCCCCCCCCCCCCCCCCCCCACAGCGGTTTAAAAATTCAATAACCGACAAATGATCTGAGCAAAAATTTAGATACATAAGGTTAACATGTAACCTCGTATGTAATGTTAAAAGTTGAGTAATACATCACCTTTAATTTCTATGTATTCAAAACACGTCAGGTTTAGTGATTACTTTGTTCACGCTGAAACACTATGATCCAAACGGATGCAAAATTTGCACGCTATTGAAAAACATACTCTTAAATGCTTGACTAAAATTTGGGACTGTATGATCGCGTTCACGTCTCAACGCTGGAGCTGTGCAGAAGAATATATTGATGATGATATATGAACGATATTAAAGATGTGATGATTTTAAACTAAGTAAAGGTAAAAAAAAAAAGGTGCAGCATTGTACTCATCTACAGTATAAAACTGTGTAAAATCTCTGATTATACTAGTGAAAGAATTTGGCTCTGGGGGTGTTTATGTCACAAGCTTTGGATGAAAGATTACAGCCACTTCTGAGCCGCATAGACATGGGCATAATGGCCCTACCTCTGGGGAGTATCCCTGCATTTTGTTCGGGAGCGCTCCCAATTACAGTGATTGTCTATGGAATCAGAATAATCCACTGTAATGCATTCCACATTTTTTTGTTTGGCCGTTCGGGTGGAAGATATATAGTGGAGGAAAAACATTTCCCACAATCACATGGAGGCATGTCTCAGACGATTTGTCACTCAGAAGAGATTTCCATCTGTGAGCTTATGTGAAGACTGAACAAGTCTATTGTGTTTGTTTATTCTCATGTAAATACTTTACTTATGTAAACATTTATACTCCGGCACTGAGAATCTTTAAGCTCGAAGCTTTAAAGTATGTCTACAGTACACGCTGACTTGGGAAACTGTCAGTTTGTGATACACTAATAAAATAAAGGCTTTAATTCCATGCAAATATAAATTCACTTTTTAAGGGTCTGATTATTCCGACAAATATCAGCCTAATAATCAGACTGTAATTAAGCCAACACAGTATCTGTGAATTGTAATTACATTGTTGGCCTTAATGAACACAGTAGCTAGAGGTGGCTGACAGAGACTAGTCCATGCCCAGGGCTTGGGCTCTCAGCACAGGAATGGCATGTCATTAGTATGGGTGATGAGATTCCTCACTCTGGGCTCAACATCGTCTATGCCTAATCAGCCTCCTAAAATTATCTCCACAGGAAATGCTTTCCTCACTAGCAAAAAAATGATCTCCAAATTCCCTCAATTGAAGTTTTTCTTGATTTTTTTTCCCCCTTTACCTGACGTGTGTGTCTGTGCATGAGTGTTTCTTCTATGTTCTGGCTATATTCTGGAAACTGTGGTTTAGACATTACAAAATGGCACAAGACACCTTAGAGGATTATTTTTTTGAATGCTGTGGAGGTGAGAGGAGCACCAGCGGGTGACCTATTTTCCGAGCCAGCCTTGTACTGCTATTCCACGAAGAGGGGCTCACACAAAAGACTGATGAGACAGAGGGGGGGGGGGGGGGGTTGAGAGGGCAGGGTCAGATGAGCCACAGCCAAAGAGAAAAACACATAGCTTTCCATCAGCCGCCTGAGAAGGAGGTAATTCACAACTCTGTCGACACAATATGACCATGAATGTGCGAGTTGGGTGTGAGGTGCCGTCATGCTGCGACTGGCAGGCAGGTGAAGAAGAAAAAGAAATGCCACTTTTCCCCTGACTATCTAACAGCTCAGGAGAGAATAACAGACTGAGGTAGCATGGTGAAAGGAGAAAAAGGACACACAAAAGACAACAAAAAAAGGCAACTTATATCCACCCCGTGTACGCTACCGCAGTCGCGGCACACCTGAAAAAGACTCCAAGAGCTCAAATGATAATCTCCGCCTCTTTTCACAAAAAACACAAATCAACTCTGAAACTATGCTAATGACGGCCATGCACCCCTGAATTTCCACTTACAGTGTCCCTCATGGTTGATGTGCACAACAGCGCGCTCTCCACCTCTTTTTCGCTCTCTCCCTTTTCCTAAGTGCTGAATCTATCTTCCCCTCTGCCATTGTCATGACACCCCCAATAGACCCACTGGCTTGGAAGTTAGTTGCGGGCAAAGTTGTGGTGAGAGATTAACTTTGCAGGATTAGGTGGGTTAATTAATAGATGGCTGCTGCTCATTGTTTTGTGCTCACGCTGTAAGAAGCCACCCAAGAGAAGCGCTGCAGCATTAAATCAATTTCATGGCCCTTTTATTACTGAGGAGATAAAGCCAATATTTAGCTTTCAATTCTTCACAATTATTGGGCCCCTGCTTTGCCACTTGAGTGGCTGCGCTTGGCTGGGGACAAGGACACATCTGTTTATGAGCTGTGGAGGCCCGGGGGCCTTGGTGTCCGGACTCCGGGGAACTGTCCTCAGCTTTCTCTCCTCACAGAAATTCAGCCTTCCTCGGGAGCGCACACAGAAAGGAAGAAAGATTAGACCTGAAGAAAGATGAGGACTGACAAAAATTTCAGACGCCGTCTCTCTCTAAGCCAGAGGATTACATCGTCTCCACAGCAATGCTAGAATTTAATTAAAATATTTATATTTACAACTATAGTCTGTCAAAACTCCTTAGTCATTATTCTCTGTAGTAGCTTTAACTTAAAGATTTAACTGACTATGTTAATCGTTGCCTTTACAGCGTCGACTTTAACTTCTAATTATTCACCAACTGTTGCTTTAACGGCCACCATTATACACAGTATGTATACATATCATTCACTATCTGAAATATACTTTCAGCTAAAGGAACCCAGGAAACAGAATGCCATATCAAGCACGTCTCATCATCAGATCTATGCTGAAGGTGCAAAACGTAGATCCAGAGCACTATACTTTGCTACTTTATGCCTATGAAGTGCCATTTTTCTTGGGTGCATACCGGCTCTTTTTCTACCTGCACCTGTATTTTATGAGTCTCTGTGAACTTGACTGTACTGAAGTAGGTGGAGAGGCGCAGTAGGGGCAGCGTCAGTAGTGATCAAACAGCACGGTGCAATTTTTCTGTCAAGGATTTCTGGGATTTTTGCTTGCTGGAGACTGGGTCAACAGTTTTGTTTTCTCTATTACAAAACTGTCAGAGCACTTCAGCAGCAATGCGATATCCAGCAAAGGAGAGTAGATCGTGAGGGGTGGTTATTAAAATTAATTCCCACCTCGATTTTAAACACTGATGACGTACTTTTGCTAACGTTACCACGCTTTCAGGCTGACCTGAAGTCAGCTGATTCATACAGACTCTTAAATATTGATCTTCCCGGACGACACTCGTTTGCTAACTTGATCTCGACTTAACCAGCGCGTTATTTCTGATACATCTCTGCAGATCTTTTTTGGCACACTGCCTTTCTAGCCACAGACTCACTTTCTGATCCCATTACTCAGAGAACGTCACAATGAAAAGTTGTTGCATTATGCATCAATAAGGTCCTATTTATGTCCTACTAGTCTGACAACAGCTTGACTGATGTTAATGTAATCTGCACTGTTCTTTGGCCCAAAACTGCCAGCAGCAGCTCCCCTGTCATTGACAAAGCAGCTCCATCAGTCACAGAGCACTCTCCTCATTTCTCCTATAAGAAGACTGTCAACTGACTAATGCACAGGAGGAACCCGGGGACAGAAGATGTTTCTATGGATATGGATCAAATATGCTCAAAAGTTGAAAATCTTTACGAAACTTAAAACTATTAGAACCACCAACACTAAAACGTAATTATTAGCGGAAATCTGACAAGTTGTAAATAAAATCTACACACACACGGTCTTTTAGAACACTTTTAATATTGTGTTGCATCAGTGTTTTCAAGATTTTAACGTGGTCGTTGAATTTGGTATTAGAGTGCAGCTAACCAGGATTAGCTTGCCGGCTAGCAGACTATTCATGCTAAGCTGCTTAACACAGTAGCTTGGTTCGACAAAGAGGCCGGCGAGCGAGCCTTTCAGCCTGCTACAGCCGATCTTTGGAGGCAGACGGACGAACAGCAGAGAGCAGCAGACACATCAGCAGAAGACAAAGAGAGGGAAGGATAATGAGAAATAGAGGGAGACATAAGGCCGGGACTCTGGTGTGCCATTCATTTTCATGGAATTCTGGTATGTTCTCTATAACCCCTCATTTAGGTAAATATAGAAACACTGCAAGGAAATGCCAAAATTATTTTAATTACAGTGTTAAAAAAAAGTGAAGATTTTAAAACAAACAAAAAAAACTTACACAACTTTAAAAAGCATTCAATTAGTAGTTTGTACTTTAATCTGTGTACTAATCTACTATAACCCCTTCAGTCACCGTGTATACAACTGTGCACATCACTTTCTATAGTTATATACTGCAATATTAATATTCTGACAGCTCGTATCTAAAAAGATTATGCAGACAGAAGATGAATTTTCTTCCACCAGAATTCCTGTATCGTGACCGACAAAGCGCAGTGATATTTAGGCAAATATTTTAAATTTCTACGTTTAAAGTTTGAAATGTTAATGGAGTCGGAGTACAGAAAGTAGATGAAGAATGAAATAGTGTCTCTGTCCTTTTAGGCTGAAATTCCTTTTTATTTATTCTGTTTCTAATTAAAACTAAGCTGATCAAGCAGCCAAACAAACAGCCGTATATCATGAAGCAAATCCTGATGCTGTCCTTCACAACTGTGAAACAGGGCATTAGCTTTGGCGGAGGATGTGCTCAGAGTGGCTTTCTAGACATGTTTCTGAATTGCATTTGGATCATTTGAGTGTTATAGATTTTTTTATTAGTTTATTTAGAATAAATTTTGTTTTTTCAGTTGATGTGAATATAATGATCAGAGCTGCTTTTACACACTCGTCTACTCTGCTCAGTAGTTCACGTCTTTATAAATAAAAAGGATGATTCATAGAAAGGTCTCAGCAAATTCAATGTAATACTATAAGAAGTTCACGTTTTTGCTTTAATGTCTCTGTAAGACATTAAGAGGAACAAGCCAGCAGAAATAAGTCAGTCGATAGGTCCCAGCAGCAGCGGCAGTGAGACACACTGCAGCCTTCTCACAGGATGAGAGAGGCATTCTGTCAGAGATGGAAAACTGACTCCACTTCCCATTTTGCTTCATCAATAACCTTTGATAAGATATAGAAGAACATATAGAGACAAATAAACAAAACAAAAAGAAAGAAAATATTTATCAAAGTTACCAAAGAGACAGCCACCTAGCAAGACATCTTTTCATCTCCAGACTGACAAGTGTCCTATTGTTGTCATCCTTCAGCGCTACTTTGTTGTTGTTGAAAGCATCTCTGGGTTGTTGTTATCAAAGGCATAAATCACAGAGCTGGAGAGAGCCAGGTGGCTTTCATATGAACTGCTGCACACATGCTCATGTCTCACCTCTCCTCTGATCAGAGGGGACCTACAGTACACACAGAGATTTCCTCTCACTTACAATACAGAAGCTAGGGTCTGGAAATGAGCCAGAGAGAGAGGCAGAGAGAGAAAGAGCATTTACATGCACACCAGTAATTCAATTATAACCAGACTAATGCAATACGCATATTATTGCAACTCTCATGTAAACACCTTAACCAGGTTATCTTACTCACATTAAAGTCCTAATCAGAGTAAGCATAACTTGATTAACAGAGCTGGGTTGCTTGTCAGTCATTCAAATTAATCTAGCCGTGTTTATGTCTGCTGTCTTTCAATGTTTGGAATTGGTTCATGTGCCGCTAAGGTCGCACGGAGAGCAGACAGGAAGGTTACAAACACAACGGCTACACTAGAGATGAAAGAAAAATAACGTAAACAGGAAAACAAGCACTGAAATGAAGATGCTCCATCGAACTCTAAGCTGGATAAGTGCTGGGAATCTTGATGGACACTGGATGGATGGAGAAACAGCTGCATGGACGGTGACAGATTCGTTTTGATTATCCAGGTGCTTCAACAGTATTTGCTTCAGATTAACTTCTGTACCCTGATTTCAAAGGTAATATTAGCCACAGACAGGGGTTAGATTTCACAGTTTAAACTGCTTTACAGAGCGATGGAATCAGATATTTATGCATTTTGAGTGAACTATGCTTTATTCCTTCCACCTGCATATAAACGCTGGATCGCTATTTCCTTCAAGCCTACAGGCTAGTACTGTAGCTTCCTTAGTAAAATTGTCTTGGACCAGCTGATTTGCAACAGATAATCTAGAGTGTGAAAACATTATAAAATAACTATATTTTCAAGGGGCTCTTTGCAAATATCACTGATACTTTGTTTGCTCTGGCAGAATGAAGTCCCACCATGTGCTGAATATCGGCCGGGTTTGCCAGCTGCTGTCTGTTTATATATTTCCGTTGATAAGCGGTATATCACAAGTTATGCTGCTATGGTTGGTTGCAGTCTATCCAACTCCATTCAGAGGCGTTTTGGGAACTGAAACAGGACTGAGAGGTCCCAGAATAATTCACATCTGTTCATCTGTCTGATAGGCTAGTCCTAAACATGCACAGCATGAGCAGAAGATATATTACAGAAGGTTTTTCGGTCAGACAGTTTATTTTTAACAAACAAATTAAAAAAAAAAGTTTTCAGAAATAAAATATCTGAACTAAATTTGATGATTCACAATTCATGTTTACAAACCCACTGCAGGGAAAAGAACCTTGCCCAGGTGTACCTGCAAACATGGTGATTATATCCAGATGTTTTCAATCTATTACGGAGTGCCGTGTTAAAAAATAGCAGCGTGCACCTACAGGCCCAATTTTTAGCTTGACTTCAACTGGAATTTCAATAACAAATAACTCTAATTGGACGTACACTCTGGCATAAGACTGACTATGAGTGGAGTGTGATCATGTGATCATTCACGCACTGTTTAAATGCATTTAAGTAACGGTAAACAAACAAGATCTAAACAAATACTGTAAACAAATACTTCAGAAAGCGGAGTCCAGTTTTGTCCCGATAGTAATACTGATAATTGATGATTTAAAATTCCAATGTCCTGATATATCAGCCAATAGTTTTTCTTTCAGAACAGATTTCCCAAACTTTTGTTATGTGTAGTTATTTATTTACTTGTTTACACTCGTGTTGCCAGCTGGGATGCTACAGAGTGCCCACTGCTATAAATGCCGATACTGGCAGACTGGCAAATCACTAATATCAACCTGCCGATAAACTGGTCACACAAATACTGGATACCGTTGCAGAGATTAGAAATGTATCGCACAAAAGGTCTGATTTTTTCCTCAGGTCTGGGTGATTCTAAGCTGGCTGTAGGTGCAGCTGTGAAACAGATAAAGCTTTGAGTGGTCAGTTTGACCCAGTTTTGAACCTTTTATAGAAGGTTAGATTTTGGATACAGACTGGTCTCTGTATCAAAAGTACAAATCACAGGGGTACAAATAAGCACCCCCTGTACCTAAACAGGGTACTGCCCCAGTGATAAATTGTTGTACCGCCAAAGGTACAATGAGGAAGTTTATTTTGTGAGAGTGTACAGCTATGACAATAGAAGAGAGGGGATGACAGGATGGGCTGTGCCTTCACCATTCATGGGGGAAAAACAGCACTGAATGATATACCTCAGAGAGGATCTGACAGTGGCTACACGCAGTACCATCTCAAAATTAAGAAGGTATTCAGCATATACCTGCATATACAGTACCCTTCACTTCATCACTGCAGACATATAGACTCTCCAACACCAAGACCAACAACATCTCTACAGGATAAGAACAGTCAATCTTCTGTTGCTCTGTAATATAATCACACCTGACTTAACGCTTACTTAACACAAGCACATATACCGTGACCTATGTGCTTGTTTGATTCTGAGTATGTCCCTTTGGCTAAGTGGCGACTCTTTTTTTAAACCAAGGGTAATGGTTTCTGTAAGTAATGAAACTATTTGGCACACTGATCCTTTGCCACTGGTGGCATCTGATGGGGGAAAGAAAAAGTCAATGACAGAAATGGAGTGAGCCCAGAGCTCAGCAAAGCCTGGCTTTATGGTGGTAATTGCACACATATCTTCAGTCTTTGACAAAACAACGAGGCCTGAGAGGTGATGTATATGCGTTAAAATTTCATGAAGCAGAGCAACAAAAAGCCACCATTTTGTTGTTTAACGAGTCACAACTAAGATTTGTTTGAGATGTCAAATCGCATCATCTTTGCCAGCTGAAAGAAAAACAATCTAAAATCATTTAGAACTCAAAGTCTTCCTAATTCATAACCCCTGAAAATATGCTCTGCAGTCCCAGGAGAGTAGTGGTAAACATGTAATGCATTTTTCTGTGGGGAAATCACCGCTCTTCATGAGAAGGTCAGAGGTTGAGCTACAGACTAGCCTCACTTGAGCTAGTAGTGACTAAGTGATTTGCTCAAGGACACTTCAGTAGGTTGGATTCTTGCTGCTGAGGGGACTCAATCCTAAGCCCTCCAGCTGAAGAGCAGTGTCCATACGCATCTAGCTGTCTGTCAAAACTGTCATAATGCATTTCAGATTATCCACATTACACATTATATTAGTTTACATAAATCAATCATAAATTAGAAGCACACGAAACTGATGCAGCTGTACACTGTGTGTGAGTGATTGTGATATTGTGATGTGATGTTATGCTGTGAGCTCAAAAGCTCGGAGTCTTCTACTTCTAGTCTTTTAGCTCTCAGTGACAAGAGTGCAGTTTCTTTGTAGCTGAAGTGCATGGCAGCATAGCATCAAAGAGGACAAACTAGGCTCTTTATTGAAGTGTAGCCGCACTTTCGACCTCTTCTTTGTACTCCTTCCCATGCACTTCAGTATAAAGGAAACTGCTCCTATGCTGCAGAACTGATATAAACACATTCGGCTTCCACACAAGCCTCAATATAACTCCCAGTCACTCACGCACCTGCAGCAGTTAAAGATGAAGCAATGGAGAATGAAACAATAAGGGACAGAAACAATGCATTTCAAAAACAGAAGAGAAATCTGCCAGGATAGATAAGGCAGAAACATTTAAATCCATTTGGTTGAGGAAATTGTGAAACTGGTTTTTAGAATGAGGCAGGCTTTCGGTTCACAACCTTAATACCAAGGCAGTTTAGGATAGTGACTTAAATGGAGAGAGACAGACAGGGAGGACACAGATGTCTGACCTTGCAGTAGTGCTTATGTAATGGTCTGCTTCAGTGCATTTAACTGCAGTGCTCCTTTCCAACCTAGGATCAGTAAAGGCAACATGTCTCTGCAGTCCAATCTCCTCTGACATCAGTTCTGACACTTAGAGTGTATGAAAAGGTCCTGTGAGCTCCAAGTGAATCAGTTGTTATGGCCCTGCCTGTGTGGTCCCCATGGAGCCAATCATACTAATTAAACTAGACTACTTAAGCCTCCTCTCATTAGTGTCCAAGTAAACAGCCTTAATTTTTTATGCATTTTAATGCCCATCTCCCAGTTCTGGGGGTGGTACTGAACTGGACAGATGAATGATGAAGGGGGGTAATTTCAGGTTTTCTCAAATGAAAGAGAGTGCACTGCGTGTCATTTTACCATTCAAGTTAAATATGTGTTGGTGGCTTTGCACTGATCAGTGTGCTTCACCATAACTCACACAGCCAAACTTGCCTTCTCGGTGATAATTCATTTAAAGGATAAAAGGATAAAATGTGATATTATATATAAACATGACCTTAAACCAAGCACTTGCAGATTTATTATATTTTTGGCCAGCTCCATGCACTGTGGTTACACAATCTAGCACTGCTCCAGATACCAGGGGCAAGCAGGGTAAAATGTGGCATGACCCAAAAATAACACTGCAACACTGGCTTCCACTTGATCACTGGAGAAACAAACAATGTTTCCAAACAGAGTTTGCAGGGCGGTATGCACTGTCACGAGCATACTGTATGTGCATGTATACTGCATAAAGTACGACCATCCATTAAGAAAAGACTAGAACCGAGCCACTGGAGAGCTATTAGCATAGTCAGCAGGAGGGAAGGATGGAGGCATGGAGGAAAAGGAGGGGACAGCTGGGTAGAGTCCTAGCAAGTACCCAACGCGCTGGAGCTCTCAAACAGTGGGTGGCATCAAAACAACAGGCAGTAGAAAGAGAGCATGGTCTCAGAGACACACATATTGTACTCCTCTGTTTGCTTCCAGGTCTGTGGTCTTTTTCTGTTCTGCTGCTGGTCCCCAGCAGTGTCCGGAGGTGGCAGCCATGTAAGAGGCAGGACAGCTCGAGTTTCATTTCTAGACCAGCAGCATAACAGCCGAGACATAATGAGCTTTAGCGTTGCCACTCTGCCTGTTACAGCAGCTCATCTTCCCCACCACAGGAACCTAGACTATGGGTCTCCATGGCAGACTGTTTGCCTGCTTCAGTGTGTGAGGATGTGTCTGCTGTCCTAGGGTGAGTTAAGGCCTGGGCAAATGAGGTGAGCCTTCGCTTCCACTTTCAGAAAATAGCTAGCCTTTCAGCTGTGCCTCTGTAAGAGTGCACTAGCTGGTTTTGCAGAGGCAGATGCTCACACACACTCATGGAAACACACGTGCATGTGCATGTGACCTGTGATCTGTCTGCATGTGAGCATCTGATGTGATCCGTCAGCATCACTTTATCTACACAGAAAAGTAAAACCACACCGCGAAACAACAACAAACAAAACCACTGGTCCTCCTGTGTGCCCTGAGCACACAGGAGGACCAGTTGGTAATGTGCTGCTACACCTGTTGAATACATCCAATAGTGTCTACCTCTGACAGCAAAGCACATGTACGAAACAGAGAGTGGGTAATGGAAAACAAAGCTGATACGGGAGCAGTCCGGCTTTATGACTGCACACATGGAAGTAGACAGGGCGTGACATACAGTGCTGTCCACTGACGTCACAGTAGCGCACTAACTGCTGTCATTGGGAATGGAGTCATGGCCTGCGGAGCTCAGAGAGTCTGCATGTGTGATGGTGTGCGCGTGTAAGTGTGTGTGTGAGTGTGCAATCAGCACTGCTGTGGAGACAGTGAGTCAGAGAAGCAGACAGAAAAGCAGAGAGAGGCCCCTGGTTGTCCCCTCAACCTCCTTTGCCCCCATATGCAGCTTCGAAGAGCCTTTGATTGTGTCAGTTTTATGCCTGTGTGTGTATGAGTGTCCAAGTGTGCAAGAGGAAGATGCGTCGTGCATGATCATTCAAGTGTATGAGATCACAACGCTCATCGCCAGGCCCTATTTTAAGGTCTGCGACTCATGGAGTGCCCCGGCCTCCGCAGACCCATTGGGCTAATGATCAGCCTTGGCAATTAAAGCCAATCTGTGAGTCAGTGTGGCATCAGGAGGGCCATCTGCTTCCAGCCCTGTAGCACTCACTCTGGCCTGTGGGACCACTTGCTGGGGTCACAGCTCACCCGGCTTGTAGAGAAATGGTCACAAGATCTGAGGAGCAATCTGCTGTGCAATTCTAGTTCAATAGAATCCTGGTCTACTGATACACTGCTGTGTGTACCAACATCTCACGAGTGTAGTAAAAACACAAGCAGTGGGATCGATCTTATGGAGGACAATGTTGCATGCACCCATGACACAAGTCAGCTCCACATCAGCCTCAGGCTAGTGATTCTTCCCACCTGCTTCAGTATTGTAGCCAAGATATGTGCTGAAATGGGAAATCTAAGATGTATGAAAACTTAGAGAGCTTTGCGTTGATAATGACTGTCCCAAATCTTCATTAGCATCCACACACACACAAGAACCATTAATTATAGCCACCAATAAGAGAGCTTCACGGGGAGGAAAGTTTAAAAAAAAAAAAACGACTTCAATATTTATACAAGATTGGAGGTCAATACGTTGGTGTCTTCGCTTTACCCACGTGAGCCTATTAAAATCTTTTGTGTTTAATCTTGTGTGCATTAGTCTGAGATTACCTGATTCTTTACATTGGCAGCTTGTCATTCACACATATAGTAATCCACTTTAAATTTCACTTACCTGTATGAAAAGTGCTGCAGAAATCAGTCGCATTATGGACCTAGCCTTCTCTTATCAAGACATCATCAACTGCATAGCATTTCAAAATATACTCTATATTACTCAGAATTTAGTTTTGGATGAGACAAAAACACAGACCTAAAGGAAAACCACATCTTCCAATTTCCATCCAAGCCCACACTGATCAGCAGTATACACAGGATGACACTACATCACCAACCAGCCCCTTACCTCTTCTGTCCCAGCATATCAGCTGTGCTCCAAAGGTTCACAGTTCTGTATCGTCCATCTCTTTTCTATCACCTGGCAGCAGACAGTTGCTAAACCCCAGGAAGCTAGCCGGTGATTCAGGTCAATGGCCTGATGTGACCTTTGGTGCATTTTTTCACAAGCTTGCTTGGCCCTGTTCTAGATTATGGAAGCATTCATCGTTCAGAAGCACCCACTATCATACCAGTTGCACAGGTCAGCAGTTCTCTTTCCCTATGTGCCACCTGCTGAGAGGGCAGCTGCTGTACCTTTGTATTCTCCTCCTACAGGAAAACTCATAAGCGCAGCAGCTTTTTTTCTCTGTTTACAGTTGTGTAGAGACACATCAATATCTCTTTGGGTCCATAAGAAACAAAGAAGATTGGTCTGTGGCTGACTAAACTTGTTTTTGTTTTGTTATCATGCAACTTATTTCACTTATT
>JAVDPK010002304.1:43506-76103 GCA_034780415.1 Cichlasoma orientale
ATGGAACGGTCTTGGAGCCAACCACGCCACCTTGAAAGATTTGCATATTGAACATAACATGAGAAGCTGTGGAATCCAGAACCACCTGCTGGGTCGAGTACTGTTTCCTTCCACACAGAAAGACAAATTTGCTCCATGCTGTTTTACAGCATTTCAAATGTCATTTTCTGTCAGGTATGCGATGGAGTTTGCTGTTCTGTCTCAGGCACGGGTGGTTGGTGGAGCTGGAGAGGGATGGAGGCTACCTCAGCGCTATCACACGTCAGGAACGAGGTCTGACGAAGACGAAGCACGTGACAATGACGGGATACGGAAACAAGACATCATGAATCGGATGGAAAACCAATCCACCAACTACAGCAAACCAATACCAGCACAACACGTAAACACCAATGCTGTAAAAATAGACACAAAATGTAGCATGTTCTTAGAAACAGTTTTTGACAAATCACTTATATAACATATGACATATAAATGGATTACTCTTGCCTGATTAAGCCCACAATATGCAGACAACCCTTTGTGTACACAACGGCACAACAGTAGTGGCACATTTTTGCAATGACTGATTTCCCAGCGCTAAAGAGCGGAGCAACTGTAGCAATGAAGTGGGCCGCAGCACTTAGAGGTACTGCGGAGCCTGAGGTTGAAAACAGCTCAAGAAAAGATTCTGATGATCCTGATAAAAAAGGAAATCCGTGTTCAACAAAATACAGCAACAAATAAAGCAATCAATGGCAAGGCCAAACATAGATTACCATTGGTGCGGCTTTTCCTCATTTAAATCCCTGTCATAAGTACGCGCCGATAGTATTTGCATAATTACTCTCACTGCCAGAAGGGGGAGACAAAAGTTCACTACTGCAGTTTAAGGTAACTGGTAAATAACCCCAAATTACCCACCCCTCCGTCCTCAGTGTACCCTTGCCGCACTTACCCCTGCCCTCTTCCCTCCTTAATTATCCCTTTCCTCTGTTCTTTTAGTACTTAAGAGGCTGACTCACTGGACCTGAATTGCTGTTTGTCTGTCATGACATCTGAAATAGTTGGATGACTGAGTGTTATGCCTTTCACTCACTCAGTCTGATGGGACCCCACTAACATCTTCATCCCTGGTTTTTCAGTGTAGCATAATGACCTCCTAGTAGCAGCCCTAATGGAGCCATAATGGTCATTTATGCCATGGCAGGCTCTGAGGGCACGGCTGTGGAGGCAGCAAGCCGCACAGGAAGATGGTAGAGAGAGGAGAAGCTCCGGGTTAAGTCTCTCCACCTCCGCCTTTTCCCTTCACACACAGCTCCCAAATCTCAGTCTTTGTATGAATACCAGATCTGTGTGTGTGTGTGTGTGTGTGTGTGTGTGTGTGTGTGTGTGTGTGTGTGTGTGCGCGTTCAACTGTGCATTCACGTCCATGTAATAAAAGGCACCGATACAAGACTGGTTAACAATAGAAAGTACAATATGAATGTATGAGGGGTGTATCCCTGCTTTTGATGCTCGCTTCTACAGCTTATTCACATGCATAATACACGCACACATAATACATTCTCCTTTTTAATTACATTTTTCCTCGTGAATGCAGTGTACTACATTCTTTAAACTCTTTATAATTTCTCTTCTCTATATGCTTTCACTGCTGGCAGAAATGGCACTGTACATAAATTACACAGCATAAGCTTGTGCTTACTGCTAAAAAACATTCTCTTTCTAGCATTTGCATTTTTATTATACACAGCAAACACAAGGATCTTTCATGCTTAGACCCTGTTGCTAGTCTAGAATAATCTAAGACCAGCAAAGAACAGTTCAACGTGCTGCAAGGCTGTGATCAAACTGGATATTTCTTTCAAATTTCTTAATCACGTGAGGTCCTCCGAACTAGACACCTGGTTAAAATGCAGCACATCTTGGGATTGTTCCCCAGGGTGCTGCAAGCTGAATAATACAATAGCACATTTATCAACGAGCTAATGCTAATTAGACTGTTGCATAAAAATGAGAATAATGTACAGTAATGTCCCTCATGCCTTGTCAGCTCTCGCTTTGTCTGTTTAGCCATCCAGCTGCATTTTTGGGTCTTAAATAGGAGAAAAAATGGCAGTCTATTTTAGAAAACATAAAATATAACTATCCTACTGCAGGGCCAATTTCCCCCAAGTAATCACAATGTGCTTTGTAACATCTAATCAGATGAAATAAAAAAAAAAAAAAGACACAAGCATTTGGAGATATCAGAGGAGAAGGACAAACGCATTTTCTCTCTCTCAAAACACGACATACACATTACTCATTTCTATCCCAAAATGAGCTTAAATTCAACCAAACTTTAGATGTTTTTCCTTTAAAGCTTTCTGAAAATCAGAGTTGACCAGCTGCTTTTTTTAACTGCACTATCCAGGGAACCGTGCACTCTTTGATGTCTTTTGTAACCCGTTTTAACGCAAAGATACTTTCAATTTTAGTTTGTTTTTTTGTAGTCCGATAAATGTTAGATCTTAGGTCTGAACAGTTATGTCAAACCCTGTATGGCTGGAGTGTGTTTGATTTTTTTTTTCCTACTTTGATTCTTACCCCGGCTGCAGTCCAGAGTGAGCTGGGCAACGCTGTACAACAGTGTTTACAGTGAATGTCACTTTCAAGTTTTCTGTGGTAATGAAAACAGCTGGAATTCTGAGTAATTCACTCACCGCGCTGAGTGAATTACCGTTAAAAGGAATATAAGGTATAAAGAAAAACATGACATTGAGGCAGTGTGTGGTGAGACTGGATAATACTATTCCGCTGTTCAAACTGGTTTAATGTCAAATTATAGTAACAATCAGGGATATGCACAATACTCCTACAGCTGCGGCTTCACATGATCCCATGTGTGGGTTCTAAAGCTGAAAATGAACTGAAGCTGCATGACTGACACGTTGACTACCTTGACTCATGCTCATATTCATACCTACATTCATAGATGTTTACCACCCTGACGCTGAGCTAAAGCTTTCTGAAAGTGTTACGGAAAAACCTGCCAATGCTGTAATGTCTGTATAACAGTGTATTTATTATTGAGTCCACATGATTAGTAACAGTGCGGCAGCTGTTAAAGAGACGGTTCATCTAAAATGCAAATAAACACACAACACTGGTTGTATCTAGTTTCTGAGATCCAATAAGCTGGAGGGGGATGAGTATGAATTTCCTAATCACAGCACACACAGTGGATGTGAGGATAATCCAGTGATTTTGTGTTTATTTTTAACTAGTTGAGTTTAAAGTGCTGTTAACTGTTTTCTTCTTTATTTTTTTTTAGGACTGCATGGCTGGAGTTTTAGCAGTTATTTTCCCAGCAATCTCCAGCAACCACTTGTAACCAGTCAGGGAATACCAATTGTTCCCTCATGACTTGTTGTTGGAAGTCTCTAAGCCTGTGTGACTGGGGCCTTCTTCACTTGATCCTACATTGTCACATGTCCAAAATAATTGCATAATTATTTTTGGAAACAACTCAACAACTGCAGTAAAACAAATCAAGTATACAGTAAGACCGGTGTTAGGTACAGAGGGGTGCAAGTTCAACATAGCCAGGGTTTGTGTTAGCTGGCTTGACACAACCTAAAGCCTCATTCAGAGAAACTGGGTATTGTGACGTGGTTAGCAACTATCTTCGATAACCCGCGCGTTCTACTTCAGTTTCTGTGTGCACTCACCTAAAACTGCACAAAATGCCTACCCCCACCAGAGACGTTATCAGAGGAATGGGTGACGGGTGCTCTATTAAGAACAAAACATACAACTGCAAAACGCAACACTGCAAATAAGACGAGAGAGCAATAATGCAGAAAATTGTTAATCTTGTGATTTGATCATCAATGAATATTTTAACTTGAGTCAGTATATTTCTTTTGCTAGTCGGTGCGCTCTCAGTGCTTCTGTTTATTTCTAACCTGACAGCTGTGCATGGATGTTTAAACTTCATACATCGAATCAATAAAGGTTACTCAGGATGTTCAGGTCTGACTCTGTCTCAAAGCGTAATCAAGGAGACACTTAAACCACTTTTGTTTGTTGCCAAATCAAAATGGAATTAATTTCACTGACTGAGTAGATATTTTGTGTGATAAATACCCAAATTTATCACCCAATTTTAAAATTTAGTACTATAATCCCTGCCATGTAAAAAACAAATTGGCAGCAAATCGGGATCAAGCATAAAAACATATATATATATTCTGCATCACAGACTGAATGCATGTAAATTCCATGCATAGCTTGCAATGCTGCAACTTCACAGCTAGGCTCTAGCCCGGCTAAAAGGGAGCCACCTTTGTGATGGTAAAAACTGCGACTTTAAACTCAACATAGCTCATTAACACATTAATCTCACTTCGTTGTACACCCCAGTACTCTTCCTCTTAAAGTGTAATGTTTACATCCAAACAGGAAATGGCAACGAAGAGAACACATCCATCACGCTATTATATTTGCATGCAGATATGGCAGCCCTCTCAGTCTGCCATCAATTTGACACTTACAATAAAAGCACACAATATGAAGAAAGACTGATTTTTTTTTGTCACAATGAAATCAGACAATGATCAATATTCCAAGTCATTGTGTATCATCATCAGACTGACCGGTCCAAGAGACCAGCGCGGGAAAATGGGTTGCTTCAGCATAATAAACAATCGAGTAATTGTATTCGCTGCCACAGAGAAATTCTGTTATGAATAGAAAAAACCCCAACAACACTTGTTTAGAGTCAGAATGTGGCTACTTTGTTGCACCTCCTTACCCTTTTTAATTCGGAGGCAGTGGCAAACATCGCTATCTTCCTGATTGCCAGTATGCACGCTGTATACAGCATTGTCTCTGAAATTAAGTTTGAATTCAATGTGAAGTTCAATCATAATGTTGAAATTATGCTGCCACCAGGTAAACAGTGTGTAATTACTGTAGTGCAATGAAAAAAAAAAAAGAACCAAGCAAAAATCAGAGAAAGCATATTTACCAAACACTGTTCACTTTCTTTTATTGGTATAAATGCTTCTGTAAAAGCTAAAAAATGGGACAAACGCGCTTAAAACAAAGATTTATTTTAGGGGACTTCCAAAGAGCTCAATGTGTATCTCATTCTCGCGACAGAATTGGGGTAGATTTGGTAAATTTCACACTTTTTAAGGAATGTAAATCATTTTAACAGCATTATGACACTTGCAGCTAATGTTTTTAACCCTCAAATGTTTGATGACCCATAAGTAGCCCTTAGCTCTTTTTTTTTTATAACCTAAAAATTTTCTGTCTCCATTCAGTGTTTCTCATCATACTAAATGTATTTTCTGCCTCATAAAACATTTGCAAATGCCTTTTTGCATTTTTGATGCTGCAAAATCTGCATTCTTTTTTTTCTCTTTGCTCTTTTACAGGCACATTAGTCTGTCAGGCGCTCTATTAATACATCTTGTAGTCTGCAGATATGCCATGAATTTATAATGCCACCTCTGTGATTGTGGCATGCGTGTGAGTCCTCCTGGTAAGAAGGGGATAGCCCTAACCTGAGACACAAACAATACAAGGACAGAGCAGTTACCTGCACCACCTCACGCACTCAGATATTCACAGGGTATTATTTTTTAAGTTGTTGTCCTCTTATTATATTAAATGTAACAATTTATCTTCTTACCATCACACAGCTAGCAAGCATAACAGTACATTCTGTGCTTGAGAAGCATCTGAAGCTCAGCAACTTCAGAGACTTGCAAACACAACATTTCAATCACAACGAGGTGAAACTCTGATAAATGTCACTGTTTGTTTGCCCTTTTGAGGGTAATGCTCTGATAAATGCTCCTTTTTTGACAAGTACAGTACAATCTGATTTGTATCAGCAATCTTTCCAGTAATAGTAATATGCAAAGCCTTGTAAGTGCATTAAACAGTAATGATGCCCGTGCTATGATGGAACTATTTTGTAAGCGTGTCACGGCTGACAAATACAGACACAAGCATAGTGCATGTGATCAATATCGAATGCACTTTGTGATCAATGTTGGAATTAATTGGGAGTGTCAGTTACTGTTTAACAGCCACGGTGCAGGTGTCTGCTTTGAGTCTAACCGGCTCCACTGAATGCTGTCTCTTCCCCATCTATTACTCATGCTGTGTATATTTCAGCTCTATTTTAGGTTATGTTTTGTACACTTGAACCTGGTTTCAGCTGCAGAGATGTCAGTTTTGATTTCTCTTTTTCTGTTTCTGTCTTATTGAGCTTTTGTACTTAATGCGGTGCTTCTTCACTAATCAATGTTTCATCTCTGCTTTTTCTTGACAATTGAACAATTTCCAAACCACTTTTCTTATGTCTTTCCAGTGGACCCCTTCAGTTTGCAGGGTGTAAAAAAACAAAACAAAAAGCCTTGAAATGTTGCCCACAATTTATGCCTCTTGGATCTAGACTGCTAGAGCCCAGCTCCATTTATTTATATGAGTGTTTCAGCAAGGCAGTGTACAGTGAGAGAAAAAAGGCTTTGATCTTAAATTGAGGATGCTTTCCACATCTTAGTAAGGAAGGACACTAGTCAATATTTGGCCTGAGGTTATTTCATTTGGATAAGGCGCTTGATTCATACATTAAAATTTCCAATTACCTGTCAAGAGTTGAACGAGCCCAGAGGAGGTTGTTTTAATCATACAGCTTTATCAAACTCTTTAAATTGAGTTTAACATAGACAGGATCTTACATTCTGCCTCGGGGAAGGTGATATTCCCTAATTTGTTGTAAATAGTAAACATTTTAAAAATCCATGTTTAACTAGAGTTACTTATAAGGGAATAATAATCGTCATTCTTTCTACCTTTCAGTCCCGTCGTGCTCATTTTGTCGACCCTGTTCATACATGTCAGTATGGTTTTATGGGTATTATCTAAGACACTTGTAAGCTGCACAAAAACAATTCTTTTGACTGTTGGTGTAATTCCGTTATATGCATAATAAAAATAAACAGTTTGTCTATTTAGTCACTTCTAACGACTGAATAGAGAGACCCCATTTGTATGCCTTTCATATTCACTCCCACTAATGAGTAGGTGCTATTCCTTTTCTTCTGTGGAACAGTGTTGTGGTCAAGTATAAAACTAGCATATGTCTGATCTGCAGGTGGTCACAGCTGGGCCTCCTGTCTAACCATTTCTGAATCTATTTCACAAAGATATTACAGAGATCTGAGCCGCTGTCAGATATTTCTCATTCCGTCTTATCAGTGGAAGGAATGATGTCTGGCATGGCAAACAAAGTATGTGTAAAGTCCCTAAATAAAGCATGAAATTGACAGGATGCCTGTCTAAGTGAGGCACCACAGAGCCACTGGCCCTTCTTGCAGCAGACAGGTACAGCTGCTCACCTCCAAACTGCACGCCTGCCATTTGCAGTCCCATTAAAGTGCCCGGCACTCTGAGTCAACACTTTTAATGCAGAAAATGACTTCATTCATTTTCCATTATAAGGACCACATTTTAAAATCTGCCTACAAAAAGAGCTGCTTATTTTTCCGCTTCTCCACAGATGAATTTGCATACATTGGGCCACTGAAGACGAAGAACTTCTCCCATTTTAGACATTTGGTCATGGTAGTGTTCAAGTATGGGATAAAAAGGAGTAAGCAATTTACTTCACTATATGTCAGCTTTCAAAACCTCGTTGAGAAATCCAGACACGTAGCACACTTATAACCCTGCAGATTATTTGGTGACTGACGTGTATACTGACCATCTTTTGTGTATGTGGGTGCAAGTGTGTCTGATTGTGCTGCTTGAGAGAGCAAAAACAGAAATCAGCTGCAACACTGATATTTTAAGAAAGCCTTAACTTACCAGGGAACTGGTAGCTGTAGCTGGGTGCGAATCCAGTGTATCCGCGGCCATACGTTGCCACAATATTAGGGTAACCTTTGAGAGACAGCAAACAGATTAAAAAGCAATGAGAACTATAAATAATGTATAAATTACATAACATGTGACACAAATATGGCCTGAAAACAGACCCAGGCAGTGTAACATCGCTTCTGTACACGAACACAATGAACTGGAAACGAAGAAATCGGGATGTGTCGGGCATTACAGACCTTCAGCTTTAATTTAAGAGGTTTAACAAAATATTTATTTATTAAATGAAGAATTTTTAAGCCATTTCTTATTTTAAGTCTAAATAAAACACATGCCATCATTTTAGATGTTGAGAGTACAATTAAAACAGAACTGCTTTAATTTAACATATAGGTACATGTGTGGTTGTAACGGGCGTTGTTAAGTGTTCCAAATGTCTGAGGACTTAAGGCAATCACTTGAATGACTCAATTAATGACTGTAGGATCAATTAGATAAGGACGTGATATATGATGGCAAGTTGCCATTAAGGGCTTTATAAACAAAACTAATGCCTGTCAGATTTTACTGTTAGCAATGCCCACCCAACCTCTTCATACAAAATGCAATGATGAATACAATAATTGTCACTGGTAATATCTTAGCCTGGAGTGATAAAGTGAATCTAAGGAAGCATGTCAATGGAAAACATAACCATAAGCAAAGACAGAGAAGAACATTGCCTCAATTATCTATTTCTAACCAAGGCATAGGAATATTAACTCGTTTTCAATACAAAGACATTTGCCAAAGCTTGCTAAGCGTGTCAGTGCAGACTCTCCTATGTGGTCAATGACTGCCTTAGATCTGAAACTCATGGAAATCACCAAATTCATTATTTGTGATGTTTTGCTCGGTCTTTACTGCAGCTGCATTAAGTGGCTTCTTTTATTTACAGAACTTTCTGCTCCTAGTTTTGTCTTTTGTCTACTAGAAACGCATGCTTAGAACTGGGTTGGAGTCAGGTGGAGTTCATTTCTTTGCATTAAGGCTCAGTCACACGAGAGTAAAATAAGAAGGCAACCACAAAACTTTGGTGGTTGGCTAGGTTGGAACTTAATTCTGTCACATTTGGGGACTGATTGGTCATAGTGGAACAATGCATAGAGCTTCATGGAATGGGTTTCCATGGCCGAGCAGCTGCATCCAAGGCTTACATCACCAAGCGCAATGCAAAGCATTGGATGAGGTTGTAAAGCACGCTGCCACTGGACTCTAGAGCAGTGGAGATGTGTTCTCTGGAGTGATGAAACACGCTTCTCCATCTAGCAATCTGATGGATGAGTCTGGGTTTGGTGGTTGCCACGAGAATGTTACTTGTCTGACTGCATTGTTCCAAGGGTAAAGTTTGGTGGGGTGGGGATCATGGTGTGGGGGTGTTTTTCAGGAGTTGGGCTCGGCCCCTTAGTTCAAGTGAAAGGAACTCTTAATGCTTCAGCATACCAAGACATTTGGGACAATTTCACGCTCCCAGCTTTGTGGGAACAGTTTGGGGATGGCCCCTTCCTGTTCCAACATGACTGCATACCAGTGCACAAAGCAGGCCCATAAAGACATGGATGAGAGTTTGCTATGGAAGAACTTGACTGGCCTGCACAGAGTCCTGACCTCAACCTGATGGAACACCTTTGGGATGAATTAGAACGAAGACTGTGAGCCAGGCCTTCTCATCCAACATCAGTGTCTGACCTCACAAATGCACTTCTGGAAGAATGGTCAAAAATTCCTATAAACACTCCTAAACCTGTGGAAAGCCTTCACAGGAGAGTTGAAGCTGTTACAGATGCAGAGGGTGGGCTCACATTATATTAAAGCCTATGGATTAAGAATGGGACGACACTCAAGTTCATATGTGTGTGTGAAGACAGACAAGCCAATACTTTTGGCATTATAGACACCATGCTTCTAAGATTTTTAGGGCCAAGTACAACAACTAGAGTTTTATCTGAATTTAGAAGAAGGAAATTAGAGGTCATCCATTCAGTAGTATTGATCAATAGTATTGGAAGAAGCTATACATAATGATCCATCTGTAACATGGTTAAATTTAAGGTTAAAGGAATACTCTGCTCAACAGAGCCCTGACTCTTTGTCAGCTTGGCTAGAGTGCTGAAAAGAAACCTTGGGTTATACTTTTTCAATCAGTGATGAATAGTAAGATGTCCTGGCTTTACAGAGGGCTTTATTTATATAGTAAAAACATCTTTTTCCAGGTTAAATGAAGATCTTCTAAATTAATGAGACACCATTTCCTCTCAAGCTCACAGGTTATCTGCTTTAAGGCACGCATTTGTGAGTTAAACCAGGCAGTCAAGCACTTTCTTTTTCAGGGGAGCCACAGTCACCGTATGCAACGCGGATGTAAAACCATTAACAAGACAATCGACCTCAGTGGGACTAAAGTTTAGGTAGCTACTCTACATTGAGGTGGCACGTGGCATTTAAGAATAGTGGAGGAATGATATCCTTAAACTTAGTTGCAGCACTTACAGAAGACATCTACTGTAATGAAATATATTCCCCACTGCTGTGTTAGTATAAATTTAAATGTTATTAAGAAATGATCAGACAAAAGAGGGTTTTCAGGGAATACTGTTAAATGTTCAGTTTCTACGCCACATGTCAGGACAAGATTCAGCATGTTGTTCCCAAGTTGTGAGTGGGCTCATTTACATTTTGAAAGAAGCCAATTGGGTCTAACAATAGATTTAAAGCAGTGTTGAGGCTGTCATCTGAAGCATCTATAGTACCAGTCAAAAGTTTGGACATACTTTCTTATTCAGTGGGTTTTCATTATTTAAAAATTGTCTGCATTATAGATTAATACTGAAGTCATCCAAACTATGAAGAAATAGATATAGAATTATTTAGTAAACAAAAAAGTGTGGAAAAAACAAAAAATCTTTTATTTTAGATTCTTCAAAGTAGGCACCTCTTGCTTAGATGACAGCTTTGGGCACCTTGGCATTTTCTCAGCCAGCTTTATGAGGTAGTCACCTGGAATGGCTTTCAGTTAACAGCTGTGCCTTTTCAAGAGTTAATTTCTTGCCCTCTTAATGTGTTTGAGACCATCAGTTGTTTTGTGAAGAGCTAGTATACAATAGCCCTATTTGAGTAATGTTCTAAACCATATAATGGCAAGAGCTACTCAACTAAGTAAAGAAAAACAACAGTCCTTCATTACTTTAAGAAATGAAGATCAGTCAGTCTGAAAAATTTCAAGAACTTTGAAAGTATCCTCAAAAGAAGTAGCAAAGATCAAACGTTATGATGAAACTGGCTCTCATCAGGACTGCCCCAGGAAAGACCAAGAGTTCTCTCTGTTGCACAGGATCAGTTCATCAGAGTTACCGGCCTCAGAAACCTCAAGTTAACAGCACCCCAGATAAGAGCCCACCTAAATGCCCTTTGGTCAGATGTGTCCAAATTTGAGATTTTTGGCTCCAAACATCATGTCTTTGTAAGACACAGAAAAGGTGAGCGGATGGTTCCTACATGTGTAGTTCCCTCTGTGAAGTATGAAGGAGGAAGTGTGATGGTATGGGGGTGCTTTGCTGCTGACACTGTTGGCCATTTATTTAAAATCCAACCACACTTAACCAGCATGGCTACCACAGCATTCTGCAGCGACATGCCATCTCATCTGGTTTGTGCATCATTTGTTTTTCAACAGGACAATGACCCCAAACACACCTCCAGGCTATGTAAGGGCTATTTGACCAAGAAAGAGGGTGATGGAGTGTTGCGTCAGATGACCTGGCCTCCACAATCACCTGATCTAAACCCAGTTGAGATGGTTTGGGATGAGTTGGACCGCAGAGTGAAGGCAAAGCAGCCAACAAGTGCTCAGCACCTCTGGGAACTCCTTCAAGACTGTTGGAAAACCATTTCAGGTGATTACCTCATGAAGCTGATTGAGAGAATGCCGAGAGTGTGCAAAGCTGTAATCAAAGCAAAAGTGCCGACTTTGAAGAACACTTTTAAGTTTATTACATGGTTCCTTATGTGTTCCTTCATAGTCTGGATGACTTCAGCATTAATTTACACTGTAGGAGAAAAAAGAAAAAAATTGAATGAGAAGGTGTGCCCAAACTTTTGACTGGTCCTGTACATGGATATTAAAATCACCCACTAAAATTATTTTTATAAAATCTGAGCACTAAATCAGATAAAAAGTCTGAGAATTCAGATTCAGAAACTGAGTGAGGACCAGGTCGATGAGAGATAACAGCAAATAAAACTGTTTTTTGAGTTTTCCAACTATGTGTACAAGGCTAACAGTCAGGCTTTCAAATGAATTAAAACTGTCTGCGTCTTTGGTTGGTTAATAATGTGGAGTGGAGGATTTGCATTAGATGGCAATAAATTTGCTAGTTTTGCTGATTTATCAATAAATCAGAGTATTACCACAAAGAGACTGCACGGATTTTCCAACTGATAGCAAACTGATAGCAGACTGATGGGAGACTGACTTAGTCTTTTAGCACCATCTTGACGCACCAAAGTCACTTTGAAGACGTGCAAGTGGTCTTTAAACTGGTCCCCATCTTGGAAGCAACCATTTCAAAGGCAACAGAACCGCAAGTGCACTACACAACCACACAATAATCTTGGTTGTGCCCTGGTCTGCAGCCACTGTTAGTGCGACTGCAGCTGTTTTGTTCTATCAGTCCCATAGACTTTGAGTCTGAAAAGAAATAAATGTCCTCCCCTGCTACTTCTATCAGCAGTCACTTCATCAATAAAAAACGATGACCTGGTTCTACTAGCAGCTGTACATGCCCATGCATTAACACTGCCTCCGCCACATTTTACAGATAATGTATTGCGCATGGATAATTAGCCTTTCCTTCCATTCTCCACGCTTTTTCTCTTCCCATCCTCCAGGTTAAATGTTTCTAAAGTTTCAGCTATCTCAGTGATAGGTGTGTTTGGGTTTTCAGCCTAACGATGGTCTTTTTCACATGCAACGACTCCTATCTGAATGGCATAATAAGAGTTGTCACAAACAAATACCACATGCAAATTCTACACTTAAAACATCTTTTATCACCTAATTTGTCATGAGATAAAGGGAAACAGCTTAGGAGTAAATGTGCTATTACTTTTGAGCCTTTGAAAAAGAGGAGCTGTGTGAAAAAATGTGGTTATTATTTTGTTGAACCCCTATAATTAAAGCTGAAATTCGATATTCAATTCTATCTTGACTGCTTAATTTTGAATCCACTGTGGTGTTGTACAGAGGCAAAATTAAAAACACTGTCTTACTTTCCAAATACTAGGCTACAACTAACTGTATATCCACTTAGAAGAAAATAAATTTTCAGAGGATGGCCTTTAGGATCTTATTCTAATTGTTTTCATTTTGACAAACAAACTCTCATGTTACCCTTCTAAAATGAAAGGAACATCCTCATTAAATACATGTCTGAAAAAAATTAAGGTTAAGTATCACTGCTTAGAAAAAATACTTTTCATACAACAAGTCTGACTGCTTGCCTTGTTTGAAAAACTGCAATAAGTAAGACGTTATTTATTCTTTGTGCTCTAAGCCTAATTAAGAGGCGGCATGGATTTAACCGGAGTATTCCTAAGGAATTCTGCCACATTTTGAGATCTCGCTGATTAATTTAGTTCGTAAAATGTTTTTATAGTCAACAAGAAAATTGGCTACAACTATAAAACTAGGGCCCTGATTGTCAAAAGAAAAAAGAATGCTTTAGGGGAGCAGACCTGGTGATTGAAGACACACTTTTACACAATTCCTCTTTAAAATAAACAAGTATCCCTGTATGGATCAAAACCTTTTTTCATTTTAACACATTTAAGTTAAGGTACTCAAAAGCAGTTAGTATTGAGCTTGGTTTTTATCTTCATGCATTTTTGATTCAGCTCTTCGTTTGGGTCGGGTATTCAGAGCTGGTCCCAAATTCAGCAAATGGTTGGAAACCAAAGCACTGATATGCTCCCACACAAATACAGCTGCTCTTGGTTCTTAACTGTCTAATTCATTTCCACTCTTTATTTAACCATAAGTTATCTGGCATTTTTATAGCTCAGTATAATAACACTTTATAGCAGGCTCCTTGAGATGTCGGTGTCTGTTTATGTTCTGTATATCTTCACAGTAACAGAGAGGTTCGTGCGCTAATATAGCTACATATGCAGTAGTGTGTCAAAAAGATATGGTCAAGTAAGGGATAGCTGCACATCTTCACCTACAACTTGCTACTATTATTAGTTTATTTTTTTTACAGATTTAAACAAGGTTTTACAAGAAACTAAGGCAGAACTGGGATTTACTTGTTATTTAATTACCTGTTATTAAGTGTTATTGGGGTGACTGATGCTTTATGGAAATTACAAGCATATGCTAGATGTGGTTAACCACAACCTACATGGTTAACAATCTGACTGAAGAAACATGAAAGCACTACACCAAGCTTTATATGGACTTATTCATTGATATGTTACATAATCAAGATTACAAAACAATTACAAAATATTTCAAGTTAACATCCCATTGATTTTTTTATATGGCAAATTTCATCAATGCAAGTGTATAGAAGTGAAGTTTATTTATTGATTGATGATTACACACGTGCTGTACCAATAGATATCTTCAATAAATCATAACTAGAATTATCAGGCATTCTTTTTATGCAATTAAAGCAACACCTATGCTCAGCTAGTGAATTATAATCTTGCTGCTGATGGCAAATGTGAAAAGTGTCATCTGTAAACCAAAGTCAGTGGTTCTTTTTGGGGGGGATGGCTGGTTTAGACATTGTACAGTCCCTGGGTGAATGGCAAGTTGCAATGAGGCCCAAAGAGGACCCAGTGTCATTAGAAAAATTTAAGAGTAGCAGATGTATTGTTCATCTGCTGTCATGATTCTTATTACTACCACAGACCCACCAGTTAATTAGCTGGACAGTTTTCAGACAGAAGCAGCTGTGGGCAACATATTGAGAAACGGGGTGTGAGGGAGCAGGCAGCTAGGAAGCGGTATACAGACATAGGAAAATTTGAGAAGCGTGCGTGGGGGGAGCGAGTGAGAGTTTGAGCACCATCAAAGGTAATATAAACATAATTAACCCCCTAATTATAGTATATGTCTAAGTCTTTATCTGTGTTCCTCAAGCTATTATCACCTTCAACCATAAGTCTGGACTAAATTACCTAGCACGGCGACGTCCTTAAGGCTACGAATGAATCAGCCTTGATAACTCTTTCTTTGTTGTGTGTAAGCTACACCTCAGTAACTGACCTCTGAAACCTCTTTCAGGCATGCGTGTCCTCAGCTCTCGTTAGCTGTGTGCTACCCTGATAAAGTGGGTGCAGTCACAATATCATTCAAATGTCAAGATAGTAATTTATAAGCTGTATTTCTCTAGACAGTGCTGGCTAATTGGCATTACATTAAATACAGCTAAGTAAAACATTATTATATATTAGCTAGTGAAATTACCTGTAAAATGCATATGCAGCATATGCTGTTCTGGTACATATATACAGAGAGTATGTACAGAGAGATATACTTGTACCATATATGCACTTGTATGCATGTGCTTGCAGCGTGAAGGTATCAAGCCATATTTTGCATGCATGCGTATTCTTCATGTGAGTGTGAGCAAGCTACGTGTGCGTGTGTACGGCGTGTGTGCGAGTGAGTGAGAATGTGTGTGATGCTCTGTTCTGTATGCCTCAGAGCCTTTGCCAGCTGGAATCAGAAAGGTTGACCTTGGTCATAAATATCTAATCAGTGTTTGCTGTCCATGAAAAAGTTCAATTTATTCCCGACCCAATGGGAAAATGCCTCTCTCAGACCCTCTCCCGTTTTCTAGCAGACAAAAAGAAATGCAACGCTGAGAGGCGGTGAGGGGAACCTTAACCTGGTATGGATGAAGTAGGACAGAGGCTACGCCAGAAAAAAATAACAATGCTCATCAGCTGCTGATGAGAAGTCATCACTGGGAAGTTACAGATGGACGGCTTTCACAAAGCCTCTCATTGTTTGTTTGGTCTGAAAAGAACTGTGATACCATACAATGAAAAAGCTATCACACACAGCAAAATATTGGATATTATGTGTTTGATACTGTCAAACAGAATAAATGCCAAACTAAAATTGTTGGCTTAGATACCACGGCTCCTCATACTTCCTTATTTTGACATTTTCTGAAACAGAAAAACCACTTTCCTTGTCTGATGCACCGCATTAAAACGGGTTTTACTAAGTGAAGAATTTCCAGCCGTGTGCGCGCAAAGTGTCAAAGGAGGGAGCAAAAAGGGACGCGACACTCGATTGACATACATGCTAAGTTAATTTCCTATGTCACGAAAGTCTTAGTATGTGCAAGCCCACACATATTTTCAAACAAGACAGTGTGGGGGGAAAAAAAGAAGAGAGGAAGGGAAAGCAGGAGATAACTCACTGTCTCTCCTACTATTTCGCTAAATGAAGCCTGCCATTGTGTCTGGCCTTGTGGCGGCCTCTTAGTGCTCTTATTTGCCTTATTAATATGCATGCTAATGTACCTATTTTATGGCTCAACAGTTCTGATTCACTTTAAAATCAATTATCCATCTGGTACACCCATACCTCGCCCAGGCTCAAATGTGTATTAATTTCAGCAAACATACATCGGCACAACACAATAAAGATAAATGCCTCGATTAGAGGCAGTAAACAAAGGAGCTAGGGATGGCTTTAATGAGATTTGGCACAAAAGGAGCTTACACTTTCTTAAATAATGAGCCTAGGGTCCCTTTTTCCAAATGCAAATTATATAAAGGAATGTTTCGCTGTCCTTGTTCCAATTTCATTTAGATAAGAGTGTCTCCAAACAAGTTGGCTGTTAATATTCTCACATGAGCACATCACTGCCTTTCTGCCTGCCGTCTCCCAATGGAGGGGAAGAGTGCTCTCCTCTTCGCAGACACATTAGCCTGTAATAAGTTCTGAAAAGTTCACTGTGCTTGTTAAATACTTCTAACAGATGAGATGGAACTGGGAACGACTTAGATAGAGTTGACAGAAGCACTTGGCCAAACTTATCAACACTTTTACCACAAACAACTGTATAATCACCCCCATGGAAAGGTCAAGTCTGCAATAACCCTGACAGTTAAAGCAACTGTATATAGATAAATGGATAGATAGATAAGAGGGCAGACTGATGTATTGTATAGATAATTAGTTTAGTGCCCTCTTCTTTGGTAAAAATAGCTTCATGCCTCGGTAATTGTTTAGTTTTTAAGAAAATGCAAAACAAGCAACAGCTAAATGTGACTATCGGCTTTCGGCGCTGCAGGAGATGCAGATGCACCTGCACCTGCTGTGAGGAGGAGGGGCTACTTGCAGTGCAAAATGAGTTTCTTACAATCAGCAATATGTCTCTTTTGCTTCTGAAAAAATTGGAAAAAAAATAAATCTTTAATGTGATTGCAAATCCATTTGGTTACAGACAGACATACAGACAGATAGATGGATAGAGGGCGAGTAGCGAGGCAGGGAGGGAGAGAGTGCAATAGTGTTAAATAAAAAGGGCCACAGGCATAGGCTGGGTGGTAATGAAGAGGGGTGGGCCAGCAGCTGAGGTCCCTGTAGATGAGATCTCTCTCTGACATGTGTGTCCCCTTCATTACCCATTAAGGGGGGCACAGTGATGAATCCTTAATATGACATTACACCAATTTTCCTCTTCATTTAGCCTGCTAATGTGCTGGTCTGCTCCTATATGCCCAGGGGCTGCCTGTACCACACTCAACCAGAAATAGACCACAGTGGCCACTGGTGGCACACCTTGAAGCAGCCTAATTAGGGGCAGCGCCCACCTAATGGGGGTATCTAGACAAAAGTTTGCATAAGTTGATTTTTTTTTTAGCAGGTAGAAATTGATGACTGAATGGAGTGCATGCCTGGCATTTGATCTGCATTAAAAAAAATGGTTTCACCTTAAAAATTTTATGTGTCAGCTTTTTCTTGATGGACCATCGTGGGGTTAACAACATAAGGCAAAAACATCAGAAATGAACAAATCTCATGAGCCGATGTCAATATTGATTTTAGGGAGTTAAACAATCAGATTATGTTCTGTAAAAAAAAAAAAAAGGTTTTCTTTCAGCACATAAAGGACTGTGTTCATACCTACATCGATATATCTGTTACAGGCCAATATCACCCAATAAAATTTGCAGATCAATTATTCAGTCAGGCGTGGTTTAAGATACTGTATTTAGGACACTATTTGTTTAGGTATTTGCATAAGTATGACTCACTTAGCATGCCCATCCCCAGCATGAAGGCATCCATGGTGTAGGGCAGACCCCTGGCTCGGCCTCGCGTACCTGGTGGGAACATCACCTCCTTGGGCTGGGCCTTCTTACATTCTACCTATGTAGACAGACAGCAAACACACACACACACACACACACACACACACACAAACAAAGCATTAGTCTGTGTTGGTACACAACCCGGCAGATCTGACAGGGCTGTGTCAGCTCTTTAAGGTGGTTTTCTATTTGACTTGCACAGTGCTAGATGTTTTCCATAGAGGGAAAAAAAAAACAGACTGAGCAAATCTAAACACCTCACATTTTCAAGCAAAGTCTCTAAGGAAAACTTACAATCTTCTCCTGCATTAAAGCAAAGGTTATTGCTCCAGTGAGCATGTGCCCAAAGCCTCAGGGAAATACAAGCTAAATACTTGAGTTTCCACGAGTTTCTAAAACATCAAGGTAGAAGTTATGTTCTCCAGTGGTGTTACCAGACTCCCACAGTGTGGCAGTATGTCCAGACCCTTTGCTAAAAAACATACAAACAAAAAAATAAATAAATAAAATAAAAATAAAAATCTTCACAACTGATGTTATCTGACAAATCTTTATGCGTTTGCTATCACTTCTCATTGACCTTAAATTTGTGCAAAGACAGCTTCAAACCTTCAAGCCAAAAGTTGCATTTTGAAACTGAGTAAAGGGTTTGTTTTTCTGTTTGTGTTTTGTGCATTTGTGTATTGTTACTGGGCTGAAGTCCCCAGTGTCCCACAGTCCAATTCCACCTGCAGCGCTCATCTCTTTCCTGCATTTATTCCTCTCACTCCACTTCTCCCACATACAGGTTTGTTCATTTCCCATCTTGCAAGACTGACATCTCCTCCTCCTACATAACACATATCAAATGAGGGATGTGACAGGGGCAGATGAGAAGAAGGAGGAAGATGAGAGTCCTATTTACCACATATCTATCCTATCTCTATGAATTATAGAGAAGCACAAGCAGCTGACAGGGTGGCATGGTCTTGTGTCTGTTGGTTGTTCTTTGGTAGGCTGAGTCTGTTCACCATGCTGCACAATCTATTTGCTCCACTGCCTGCTTGGCATCAGCCTGTCCATCTGTTTGTCTGTTTGCCTCCTGGCTCTTGCCTGCTTCTCCCTACTGCCTCCACTTAAACAGGGCTTTCTCGGCTGCTGCGATTCACATGTCATCCTGGCCTGCTGCACAAGACAGGCTACTGCACCAGTCCTGTGTACACCTCAACCAAGGTATAGCCTAGCATCCATACAAATAGGCTTGCACCTCTGACAGGCCGGTGATGCACATTACTATTCACACACCAGTCATACATGCACAGCGGTAGACACAACATGCTACTTCAAGTTGCCAAACTCAAGGAAAACTTCTGTGCTGAACGAATAGTGTAACAAGCTCTGTACACTATATCTAGCAGAGAGCAAGACATGTAAAAAGGGAACACTAATGAAAAAGGCTTTTTTCACAGAGGGAAAGTTGCTGTGTAGTAGCAGAGCTGTGATTTGTTGCTGTTAGTAGCTCTTTTATTTGAAGCAGACCAACTAAAGTACACAGTTCCCTCAGCCACTTTGTAGCTGTCACAGCTACTCTACCCTCCTTGCGTGCCTGGTATGGTTTGACATAGTGCTGAAGAGAGCACAGGCGCGTTTTTCCGTCTGAGAATGACCCCCGGCATGGAAGCAGGAACCGGGTGAGACAAATGGGAGTGTTAGAAATCGCAGCACACTGCTGGGATTTTCAAGTGTTCACATGGCTGGGTGACAAAATACAGTCAAGTTCTGCCCACACTTTCAAACATGACAGTGGCTGATCAGCGTCTTCAAGTAACCCCTGCAACAACTAGTGAGATGGACGCTCAGGTAGTCTGCTGGGAGCAAGACAGAGCCGGGTGTGAGTCATGCCTACATGCTCTCAGATGCCGGTCTTTGATATTCAGAGTGCGGGCTCCTTGTCATGGATTTAAAACCAGTCAGGAGCCAGGTTCTGTGGTGGTGTGAGTATGTGGGTGTTCACCTGCTTCAGACACACAGGAGGGTGAGAGGGAAGGAGGCAGGAGCTTTCAAGAGTCAACTAAATCAAAGAGTAAGGTAAAGAAAGGACAGAGAGACAATTTTGAGCGCGGCAATGAAGAAGTGCGAAGGTTCAGCAGCTGAGAGAGGAGAGATTCAAATTTTGCCACGTGGAAGGACTGAACCTCGTGCTACATTCAGAGTATGAAGAGAACACTGACTTTACAGGGCTTCAATTTAACTGGGAGCATTTTTCAGAATTATGGCTTGCGTAATTTGTCAAGGACTCTTGAATTTATGAAGGTTGCACAATATTGTGCTGTGAAAAGTAACATGATCCACAATTTAAACACAATGAATGAAGGTGTTTGAGCACCACTGCACTCTGTCGAGAAAAGGGACACACCATTAAACTGCCTTGCCTTCCCTGCCAGAAAAGTTCTACTATTTTTCTCAGAGACGGCACTCACAAGATCTAAAAGCCACACACACACACACACACGTGCGCGCGCACACACACATACACTCACGCAAAGAATAAATGCTAAGTAACTGGTAAAGTGGATTGCTGTCACAGAGTGTTGACAAGGTATGGTTACCTCAACGTGCGCGCTTTCAACATATACTGAAATGCTTCTGCCTTTGATGCACTGATACACTGCAGATGATAGCTTAGCTTTGAGATTTGTGTCACTCTGAACCCAAGATAAAGTCACAGGGTAACAAGGCAGCACTGATTCTGTAAGAAGTTTGGACTGGCGCAGGTGTTGTGTTTGACGTTTCAATGACATAATGAATGATTTAAACCCTTTTCATTGACCTAGTGGTGACTTAATTAGGTGACTTGTTGTGATGTAATCTAGCTAGTCAGTGTTAGGCTTCCAGTGGTCCTTTCTGGCTGACCTTGGTTGAGCCACTCACTGCTGTCTCCAAGTTGCCCAGCACTAGTTTCATGAGTTTTTAGTGTGTTCATTTTTCATTCTTAGAAATCTTCCATCATTTGCAACATTATGTGAAAAGAGTTATAGTGGGTTGCTAAATTTGAAATTGAACCTTAAAAGAAAGAAATGCTTGTTTGTGAACGCTGTTCATTTTTCAAGCTACAAGGATTTTGGTTCAGTTTGAAAATGAGCTTAAACAAATATTTGAAAATTTTCTACAATAGAGAAAACTGAGATGTCATTTAAATCAGAATTTACACTGATACTTGTAAATAACACAGTTTTTTAAGACTGCATGCTTGATAATTATTGATAACTGTATATGACTATATCGATTTGAGATTTGAATACAAGTGCAGTCACACACAGAGGCTGTGTTGAAAAGTAGAGATTCCAGAGCTTTCAGTAAAATCAGCAACAGCAAGCCAACATATGCAGCACTGTTCAACACTCTTGAGCCACCACTCATGTCTTTATATTTTTCTAGGAAAATGTGAAATAGGTACAGAGATTTATTGAAACATGCAGTCTAAAATGCAAAAACAGAGTTTGTACAATTTTAATGAGCTTGAAAGTCAAAGTATTTTATGCTCCAACACAGCCTGAACTCTCTTAGGCAGCTTTCTTGTCATTTCTTTAACTTGTCTCCAGGAATAGTTCTTGAGGCTTTCTGAAGGATATGCAAAGCTCTTCTGTAGATAATGGCTGACTTTTGTTTAATTTTCAGTCAAGATGATCACACACTGTGTCAATAATATGGACTTCTGGGCTTTGGGGAGCCCAATCCATGACTGATAGTGTTCAACTGTGTGTTTTTCTATCCAGGTATGCTTTTACTGCATCGGCAGTGTTTTGGTTATGTTGTTTACATATGAGAAATATTGCTGAGCAGTAGTTATGGCTTTAATATTGCTCAATGATGAGTCATAGTCTTTACTATTTATAGCCATGAATCATCCCTGACCAACATGATAGACAATGTTCCATCAATCAGAAGTTAGCCTCACAGGCTAAACAATGAGGCTGCAGCCTAGAACTGATGTTACTATAAACAGACAGGCTCTTTACCTAGAAATTTGGGATTCCCCAATTTCTCACTATCTAGCTACTGACAGCTGTTCAGTGACCTAGGTCAGTTGCTAGATATGGAGAATTCCCACATTCTCCATTTAAGTCACTAATGGTCAATTAGGTATAGCCAACCACACAACACAATATAATCACAATTAGGCTAAAGCCAATCAGGCATGAGAAAGAGTCTGCATGTCATTAGCATATATTATCATAGCATTAGCAGCTTGAAATCTTCCATGTTGTTTACTCTCTACTTCAGATAAAGTATACAAAGGGTATTAAACATCCAGGAATATAAATATCATGTTCAATTCAATTCAATTCAATTTTAATTATATAGCGCCAAATCACAACAAACAGTCACCTCAAGGCGCTTTCTATTGTAAGGTAAAGAACCCGTAACAATACAGAGAAAATCCCAACAATCAAACAACCCCCTTTGAGCAAGCACTTGGTGACAGTGGAAAGGAAAAACTCCCTTTTAACAGAAGAAACCTCTTGTTTCAGGCTCAGGGAGGGGCAGTTATCTGCTGCGACCGGTTGGAGGTGATGTGAGGGCAACAGGACAATGTTGCACGTCTCTGAAGAATAAAGAACACATATGCCAAATTTCATGGCTCAACTCCTTGTGGTTTTGGAGTCTATAGACTGGAAAGGTAAAACTCTAGCCTGAACGAACGAACAGACAGATTTCAGGCTGCTCATGCTACGATGATATATGTTATTGATATATGTTATTGCTATTGTTATTAGCAATATTTTGCAGTTAACTTGTAAAGCACTTTGTTGTTTTTAAATGTGCTATAGAAATAAAATTGACATTGACATTAATACATGTTATTGCCATAGGCTAAATACATTTAGTCTATGGCAATAATAAGTTGTGTTCAGGGGTTATTTATGCAATATAAGATCTACAAGAGCACCACGCACACCTTAAAACCTCATGGCTTCAAACTCTAGCTCGGACGGATGGATGGTATGACGACAATATCCTCCTGTTTATTTTGTGTGGGAGGATAAAAAGTCTAGAGGGCTACCCGAGTTAATAATTTAATTTATGTGTACAGTGTAACAATATTATAGATTAAAAAAATTTAAAAGATAAAGTATAAATTGGCCTGACCAATTGTGTCCCTGTAAATTCTTTTGAATATGCAGTTAAATGAAAAAACAAAACAAAAACAAAAACAAACAAATTTGTGACAACATCCCTATCACACCTGTTATGAACTGCTGCTTCTGGCTATAAAATTAGGATTTGCGTTCTTTCGGGCAGGTTATTATTCTCTATCTGCTAATAACCAGGCTTGAAGTCGAAATTATGAAGCACAGATATGCATACAAGTGTATTCCAGCATTGCAGGACATCACAAGCACTATTTGTGCCATGTGTAGTAATCTAGCCCACAGACAGGGAATAAAACAAACTGTCATCTTTTTATGTACAGGCCGTATGATGCAGATCGGTAAAGCTCGCCAGTTGTGACCTTTTCAATACATCTCCCATACATATTAACCTTGTAGGTATGACGGGAAGTTGTGGGCGGGATGAACTGGCAATGACTGTCCTTCAGGGATGAATGTTGTGGGTGTCGGGTGTGGGTGTGTATATGTGGAGGGGGAGGTGCACAGCTGCTATTAGCTTCACTAGTGAATGGATTCCATCAGCAGACTGATAGACTGAAGAAAGGAAACAGTGTGATTCATTTACTCCAGCTCCCACTCAGAGCTGAAAAGTCAAAACACACGGACTGAATAGTTATGGAATATCACAGCTCTGATGGCCCAGTGTCAGGCATCGTCACTCAAAAAAACAAAACAAAACAAAAAAGGGGGACTGTTTATATGTATCCTGAGAACAGAGAGAGAATCAGCAGAGATTTTTTAAATCTGTAATATGAGTGTTTATAGACTTTAATGGGCCTTTTGATGGACAGCAGATAATGGACTTTTGCTTTTGAGACAATTACACACACAATTTGATACTTTTCTCTTTTTTTTTTTCCAAGAAGAGGTTGCAACCGTGTATTTTGAAAACCATTTTCTCTAGTATGGGTCCAACTACTAACATTTCAAAGACTTTAGCTGGAGTACCTCTTTCATTTAAAACCTCAGAAAACCAAACCAAACAAAATCTGTAACTAATGTATTATATAAAGTATAAAGTTACAACAGATCTTCAACACTGAACTGCTTGTATGCATGGTCAGTAAGAAAATTGGACGTCTGAGTATCGGTAGACAGATGTATGATAACGGTAAGAAGTTTTGGATAAAGCAAAACAATTCCTTCAATGGCGAGCAATCTCACATGAGTCATTACGTCTGATGCTATCTCTCTGTCTGGTTATATAAAAGCTAAGGGATATGAGGTCATTTTAAGGACAGGTGCACCCTGTGATGCAGACACTGCTTTCTTGTCATGCTCCTATATTGCGAGATGATATTGTCTCTGTAGACACTGAGAGACATTCAGCAGTGAGACCATGATCATCAGGTTGAAGTCAAATGGCTCCCATCACTTCCTCACTCAGCAGATGTGAACATCACTGAGCTTTTATGGGACATCCTGGAGAGCAGAGTGCAAAGTGGATTTCAACCTCCTTCATCCCTCAAAGCTTTCCTTCTTCAGTAAGCGGTAAACATCCAATTACTTACAGTCAAGAACTTGTAAGGCAACCCTCCATGAGGGACTTAAACTACTCCAAAGGGTGGTCCTACTCCCTTATTAGGCACTTCATGTTCAAAGACTGTTAAAGATTTCCACCCTTTAAAAAATATTTTCCAAGACATTTTCAACAGCCCAAAGACTTAAGACTCTCTCTGTAGAAATCTTTTTCAAAATACTGATAACACATTTAGTCTATGGCAATAACCAAGTGTGTCCAGGGGTTATTTCTGCAATATAAGATCTACAAGAGCACCATGCACACATTAAAACCTCATGGCTTCAAACTCTAGCAGTCCCTGCAGATTGCTGTTAAACTAAGTGCACTATTCCTGGAAAAATACCCAGGACCCTATACTAGCTGACGCTGGGTGCGATGTGGGATGAAAATCACCAGAAATACAGCTCTTTGGACCAACTGAAGAAACTGGAAAAGCTGTAATTTTTTTTCTTTTCTTCTTCTTCTTTTTTTTTTTTTTTTTAAAGAAAGCTCAAATAAAAAACTGAACTTCAAATGCAACAGAATAATAGTTTCTTTTAAATTCGTGATCCAATCATGATCAAGTCATGACGCCTGTGGTTTGATGCCTAATTCATCCCCCCTAAGAACCAGCCTGTGGTTTTGGAGAATCCAAACTCCTGCCGTAAGTGTCTTTATTCTAATGGAAATAATTTCGTTCATATAATCATTACAATCACATTTTCAAATATTCCCAAAGTATCTCATCTTTTCTCCACTGCTAATGCTAACTGAAACAATGCTCCCTATCACCATTTAAATAACCAAACAATGCGGTAAACAGAAACGCCCTGAATGGACATCAACATTTGGTGAGGCCACCCTTTGCTTTTGAAAGAGCGCAAATGCTCCTCTGCACACTCACCAACATTTCTTTGAGGGCTCTCGGCAGTTCGGTTATTCCAAGAATCTTGGAGAACTTGCTGCAGTTCTTCTAATGATTTAGATGGCCTCAGCTGCATCTGTTTTTCCATAAAATTCCAGACTGACTCAGTGACGTTGAGATCAGGACTGTGTGCGGGCAAAACCATCTGTCGCTTGTCTTGTCACTGAAGACGATTCTTTAGGAAACTGGCTCATGTTTGTGGTCAATGTCGATATGAGTTATGAATCTGGAACCGACTCTTATGTGTCACACAACACAATCAGAGATGTTACTGTGTGACACAAAAGAGTCCAAGCACTGAAAGCGCTTAAAGAACTGGCACAGCGGACAGCATGCACCACAGCAGCCCACTGCATTCAGTGTGTTGTAACTACACATTCATTAATGTAAATCGGGTACAGAAACCTACAAATGAGTTGAATCTTTTTAAGTCACAGCACTGAATTATTTTATCACTGCAGAATGTTAAACTGTGAAGCTGTGAATCAAAGATGAAGACGATCTTTGAGAAAAACAATGCTTTCCATCCTTTGAAAGCGATGCGCCATATGGTGCTGTTGTAAAACATATGTTGTATCCACAGAAATATATGGGTTGCATTATGCATTATACTACTCTTCTTTCAAAATAATGCTTGAGTCAATACGCTGTGCAGAGTACATCTGTATCTCTACATTAGGAGCTACTGTATAAACGCCTACTTACATTAGTCTTCTCCTTAGCGACTTAGAGAGTCAGAGCTTATTCTCCTCAGTGCAGTAATTGGCTGGTCATGTCAGGAAGACACAGTGAGAAATTGACAACGAACAGAAAATTCCTCCCTCCTGTTGTGATCATCCGCTACTCATTCGCTGAATATTGAAAATAACACATTAAAGAACATTACATTAAAGCACTTCACTGAAACCAATGTGACTCAATTTTAATGGCACACTGCTCACTCATAAGAGCCAATACTTGATAGGTATTATTATAAATTAGCTGTGCATGCATAACAGCACGGTGGTGTGTGACTGGGGGTGGGGGGGTGGGGGGCTCCTGTCTTTGAAAATACAACTCACAGCTTTTACTTGTAATAAGGTGCTGTCTCACCGCAATATGATATAGACATTCATATATGTGGAGCGTGTGATAAAGTGTTAAAAAAGTATCAGAAAACTGCCAAGTAATCTCCTGCTTATCGATTTTTACACCAAAATATTTACTGGTTTTAATACAAGGGTGGGTGCCACTGTAACTAAATCATGTTTCCACAATCACGTGGGGCCCCTGGAGGGGACGATCAATACTTTTATCACATCCTGCATTTGCTAAAGCAGGCCAATGTAGAAGTCAGTGCAGCTGGTGTCACAGGTTATGAGACTCTTGCTAAGCAGCACCCTATTTTTAAATATATATGAGGCAGAATTCACAGTGACAGAAGAAGCGCTCCTGAGAGTGAGGCCTCAGTGGCACATGAACACAGGGTGATTGAGCAAGTCACTTAAAGGTCCAGTCACTCACATCTGAGTGGACACTGACCCCAGCGCACCGCCGGAGCTCTTGAGAGGACGTGCAAGGAGAAGGTGGGCTGCCCTGTACATCCACAACCCTCCCAAGTGGGGTGGAATTTCTGTCTGCATCAATTATTCAAGAACCATCTTAGATAACACTCATGGGGAGGATGGATGAGGTCTATTTCTGTATAGTACTTCATAAGGATGAAGACAGGAGGCATTTTTTATTTTATGTGCTGGTGCTTCAGACACTGGATAACCAGTTTCCTCCTATGAGCAACTAAGGTAAAACCATTTTGTGTATTAGAAAAAAATGCTCAATGCACTCCAGATTCTTTTCTCTTCTGACAACGTTCCTAGATGTCAGCACTTTGTCGAAGATTTATTTCCTGTCTCAAAAGAAACGTGATGTGCAGTAGGTGTTGCCAAGAGGGGCTGTTACAAAGGTGACAAAAGCCTTAGAAACCTCGCCCTTTTGCTGTCCACCCCAAGCAACAACAACAACAAAAAATCGCATCCTGTCTGCTGGGGCTTCTGGGTCTCACAGGTGGTGTAACCAGGCTAGGAATACAGCTTTTGCAGGCATGTGGCAAACATTTTCTGCACACACCCTATAAGGTACAACATGTCACAATGCACAACAGTGTGCCACATGCACTTTTGACCACTCAAACTCTCCATGCAGTAGCAAATTCGTATCCTGCACTTTACATAGCCCTTTAATAGCAAAGGTGTAATAAATAACAATATTAGTAACTGCTATTAACTGTGACATAACAGCGAGTCATCTGTATACAATGGCTGTTGCATCACAGACAGCTTTGATGTTACTGGCAGCTTTCGAGAGGATAAGAAAACAAAAATAGCTCATGATTTCTCATCCAGCTCTCTCTAATACTCTTTCTAAAAATGCCCTCTTTCTAGTAATAATTTCTAATGCAATGTATAATTAGAAGATATAATGCAACCTATACGCACAGAGTAATGGCTGGTAAGTATTCTTATTTTCCTTATTTCACGCCTTCAGTGCAAAGGTTTGGGATCATGCACCCCAGGAAAGCACACATGTGCTTTTCATGAGCAGATTTTTAATATTTTACATCATACTTATTAACAGCATATGCTTCCAATAATCCTGAAAGACTATTCTATGAGCGATCCCATTTCTCTGGATAGAAAGTGTATTTGCTGATGGAATGTAAATGCCAGACATTCCCTGGGCTATCAAAGTTGGCATGACAGTAACACTATTTGTGAGTTTGAATCCACTTGAGCAGATGTTTTGAGCAGCTGGGCTAGCTACAGTGGACCGACTGCATATACACCTCATCGCTGACCAAGTATATACCATGTGCTCATTTTCTCACATAAAGCCCGTTAGACAGAGGTGCATCAGGAGATTTTATGCTTCTAATAATATCTCATGGCAGGCGTTTGCTCTGTAATGCACAGCGTGTTTGCCACGCACAAGAAAAATCCACTGTTGTAAATGTTAGACCTGTCCAGCTGTCGTTCTCTACGAGTCCTTGTAATTTGCAAGTTATGCAAAATTACAAGCAAATGATTTAACTGCTTTGAACTTCATTTGAGCATTTGTGAAAGGCTGGATTATTTTGTGTTTTTTAAAATTCGAATAATACACTGGAGTTGTTTTAAACTTCATTTAAACACCTTAATTCATGTGCAGCAAATTTAATAATATATTGATACATAATATTGTGTTTTTTTGAATACAAAATAAATGATCTTTTTTAATTAAGGAGATTCAGCCTCTTAATTGGAAACACAATTCGAGATCCAATTATTATCCAATTACAAGTTGCAACAAACAGGCTGTGAGTGTGACTTAAATCAGGCACATTTTCCTCCGAGGTAAAAGATAAAAAGACGGAGAGGGGCTCAAAATATGCCAACCATGACACTCTCCAGAGATCTGGCATCAGATTTGGTAACAAACAACAGTCATGTCTACTATTTTTGTACCTTTAAAATTTTGGGGGAATGGGTTTAGAAAATCTACAACTGTGAGATGTTAGACTTCATACTGACGCACGATGTGTGTGTGTTCACACGGTGCTCGGTCTACAAATCAAAGGATCTGCAACATTTGATTGTGACACGCTATCTTCTATGTGTACACCATTATTTCAGTCACACTCTGGCTTTTTGTGTTTCAGTCTTGAGCACCGGCTGTGATGCAGTGCTGAGACACACAGGGACGTATACTGGGGGTCATGTGTGACCTGGAGTGGTCCCTGGTGAACACGGTTCTACTACACTGGTCCTGTCAGTCAAATACCCAGTCAGTCAGTCGAATAGAACCGCGAGAGCGAGTGAAGACACACACCGAAGAGAAGGAGCGCCACAGAACGGCAGTAAGGCGAGTATTCCCCCCAGTCAATTACAATTCACAAAACCACTTAAATGATGCAGGATTTCTTAAGAGGCCTGCAGGGTGGAGCTGCGTGAAGGAGGACCTAATGTCACACTTACTACACTGAGAATGCTTCCTGTCAATTATCATAAGTTACATGATGACTTAGAAAACTGCTGCTGAACTCCGAGGAGCTCTGAGCTTTGACCATATTACCGGTGTAAATAAAACAAGCATCATTGGCACTCTATGGAAGGTGTTAATCCCCGACTAATGAACTCGGCCTCTGCCAGTAGCTTCCCTGTTGGATCCCTGGACATCTCTACCTGTGTGCACGCGCCCGCGCATGTGTGTGTGTGTGTGTGTGGTAGGGGATTCAGAAAGAGAGGGACAGGCTCCACTCTCCCGTCCCTCAGCCTGACAGGCAGAACTCAGCCACACAATTTCACGGTTTGTGGGCAGTACACACCACTGCTTTCACATCCCTGAGACCCAGAGACCCACAGAGTGTCTGCATGTGTGTGTGTGTGTGCTAGCCTGTGCATATGAACATGAACACACACACACACTCACACACACCAGCTGTGCTATTAATACTAGGGAAAGAAGAAATCAAATATTAATCCTTCGACGTCCACCTGGAATTGAAAAAAAAAATGCGTGGACTTACCATTTTGTTATTGATTTCATGAAAATGAATTTCACAGACTTTCTCTACGATGTCTTCACTGTCAAATGTTATGAAACCAAATCCTATGTAGAGAGAAACAGAAGAGGGAGGGGGAGAGAAACGAGAAGAGGATGAGTTAGCGCAGAGCCTTCACAAAACATCAGTAACTAAAAGAAAATGCACCTCAAGATGGAATATTATCATGAGCCAGATCCAGAAACTATGCAAGCACATCTGTGGAGATTGGCTTGGGCATGGAAAAGAACAAGTGAACAAGACAGACATTGTCCTCTTTAAATCAGGAATATGATGAAATCTGCCACATTATTAAGGGCACTCAAGGACCTCTTCTACAAAGAGAAGATGGAAAAACAGCACAAAGCTCATTTAATGAGATTCAGGGAGCTAGGGCCCAGCATCTGAATTTCATTAAATGCATTTTGTGTTCTTTTTATTGAAATCTCACTGTATAACAAGCCCTCATTTTTATGTTAATACAGGCCTTAGAATGAATGTGTCGTTGACAGTGGGATTTTCATGCCATATTTATAGGATAAAAGCTTAACCCCTCTTTTTTTAAAAAAAAAAAAAGAGGGAGAGAGAGAGAGCTAGAGACAAGATGGTTTTAGACTTTTGAACACAAGTGGATTGCAATGCTCTCCTCTGTGTTTTGATGGCGATACACAAAGCAATCTAGCATCTGTATAGCTGGGACTGAAAGGAAAACATATTCTATTACTTTTTCAAAAGCGAAACTGTTAGTGAATAAAGCAGTACGAGGGACTGAAAGGACACGAGTTTCTTTTTAAAAAAAACAGCAAAAACCTGACAAAATAAAATCACCACAGATTGAGCTTAAACAGCCGCTACTATAAACATCGCGCCATCTCACCTACACACTCCACACACACACACACACACACACACACACACACACACACGGCACCGTCAGCCTAATATCCTATAGGTTAGATTACAGGGCAAAAACAGCCGTCTACCTAACGTGAGAGGAAACTAACGCGCAGATGTGAAACAACAGTTGTTCCTCGATGAACGTGAAGACAAATCCATGTCTTCAGGCATCGGCTCAGTCATCATCCACTTCACAGGACAAATCTCAAGGTCAAGGACTCGAGGGGAAGCTATGCAGTTTCCTGCACATCTGCACATGTTCGCTTTACCAACACAGGGCGCACAAACGAGAGATTTGTCAACCATCAGAGAATTTGTTGTATTTATTATACTGAGGTAGTTTATCCCTTTAATATATCTTGCTGTGTTGGGCCTTTGCTGGCTATGCTGCAAATCGATGAGCAGCACCACTTTCTGGCAGTATTGGATTTGCAGGATTTTTGAATCAATGTGATTAAACACCTTTATTTGTCAGGTATTTAAAGCAAAGGTGGAAGAAAACAATTCCCATTTGGTTAGTTTCAGGTTGATAATAATACTTTACCTTATACTTTATCCATATCACCTGTTCCCATGCGTGTTGTTTTGCAAATATTTGGTCGCTTAAGCATCATCACATTCACATCTTTGCGGGAATTTGAATGGAAATGAAGTATATTATGGTACATTAGCACCCTAAGCTGCTTATTTTATTACTTTACGAGATCATCCAGTAAAACACAGATTTCTTTGTGAAGAAGTGTTCATACTACTTACTATAGTAGGCAGCCTATCACAGACAATGACATTTATAGTTCTGTCATGAAGTCTTTATCTCTCACTCACATTTTCCTTGTCTGCTCCTCCTTTAGTTCCTCCTCCTTAAATAACAAAAGATTCTCCTAAAGCCTCTCTTTTGACATATCAAAACAGCCTTGTCAAAAGAGGGCTGGAAACCCAATGTGTGAACTGATTAAATACGGACAACATCGAATCTAATGAGATCTTATGAGACAGAATATGAATATCCACTGAGACATCTCTAAACTGAGTTGTAGCGAGAGCACACGCGAGAGGGTGGGGGAGGCAGGGAGCAGGTGATGACGACAGGCAGAAACAGGGGGAGGGGAGAAGCACCTTCTTCTCCTGCTCACCCCACCTTCACGGCAGCACAAGGAGCACTTTTGACAACCAACAAATCAACCGCCAGAAGTAATTTGTCATGGAGGTCTGTAGGTAGTGGGAGTGGAGTCTAGAGGAACAAGGATGGAAAGGGAAAGGGAAAAAGGTGGAGATGAAAGTAGAGGGGGGGGGGTGGGGGGGGGGGAGAAAGACAGAAAA